>JAXBDA010008930.1:0-13658 GCA_036023075.1 Gaultheria prostrata
ACATAATTGGGCACGTGGGTACTTGTGGATACCAATCACTTGTTTGAGTCTTCCATATCAATTTCTTGTTCATTTCATTCATGTTTCCCACTTCCATGTGCGCTTATCATCTATATACACCTAGCGTCAGTAGAATTATTTCCCACTGGGCTAGTGAGCTCACCCTATCATTTTCAGGTAATCGGCAAGGAGCATGAGATGGATGCATGAAGTGTAGACGCATGATATGAAGCATATTGATCATGAAGTTATTTCGTCATCTTTGTCATTAGTATTTTGGAAAGTTGATTATGTAACTTTAAATTATTCAATCTTTGAAAATCCGAACTTTGTAATAACTAGAAAATCCTTTTGACAATTATGTATTTGGGTACGGGTACTCGTTGACTAAAGATACATTAAACTTGACTCGGGTTTGTACTTTTGACTTTGACTTTTCAATGGTTATAAGCATGACTTTTGACTTATCCCACGTGGAGTTTATGCATATTTTGATTATTAAAAATGGGGGCGTGACACTATACCCCAATTTTAGGTATCAATACCCAATGCAAAAGAGTAGGAAAGCTAAATAAACTTGCTGGGTATCAATACCCTAGAATCCGAGTATCAATACCCAGACTACTAGAGGTCCAAAAGGGGACAGATTTGCTGGGTATCAATACCCCAAATCTGGGTATCAATACCCAACCCACAACAAGCAAATTTTGGGACTTTCATTAACATTACTAAATCAAACACTTCCAATGCTAAATCTCCAAGTAACAAGCTAGAGAGAGATGATTAAACAACCAATTTGAGTAGGGGAAACAATAATCAACAAGATTCATGATATTTTTCCAAAACAAAATGTTTAGAACTCAATTCAAAGTGGGTTTTCTTGCAACTAAGGGAGGGCATCACCAAATTGAGCAATACATGGGTGGAAGATTAATGAAATCACAAGGGGATTCAAATGAGGCAAAATATTAACATGCTACAACCCAAGAATGATTAGAAATCAAGATTTACAATGGAATTGTACATAAGAAAAAGGGTGGGAAAGCTATACACACACCTACATCAAATCTACATTAAGAATCGATAGGAATTTCCCTACCTCTTGGGATTTTGACTAGAAAACATCTCCAAATGAGGAACCCATGCTCTAGCTCCAAACACCAAGCAAGATTCTTCAAACACCGGGATGAAATGAAAGCACCAACGCGTAGATCTCGAGATTTTAGGAAGGTTTTGTGAAGGAGTTAAGGCTGGAGTGAGGGATATACTTGGGTTGGTGTGGATTTAAGTTAGAGGAGTAAGTTGAGAAAAAATGGAGGGATAGAGAGAGAAAGAGGGCCGGCCAAAAGTGAGGGGAGGGGGACTTGTCTCTCTCCTCTCATACACCCCACAATACACACACACACACCCCTCACTAATTACACCTCAAGTCCAAAAGTGACTTGTGTATATAATATGTGACCACAATACTTATTTTCATAAACCAAACTTAAGTAAACACTATAATTTTCTTTACTTTAATTTATTTTTGAAAATAAGGAAGTACCCCTCATTTGGAAACAATGGCATTTCCAAAATTTAAAAATTTTAATCACATCAAAATCTCATTACCTCACTTTTAGTACAAAACCGAAAAACGACACATTTTTCTCCGAAGAAAATCGGTGAAAGATGACTTTGCTTTAGTCAAAAATAACTTTTGATTCTACCATTGTGATTTGAAAAATCCACGGAGCAATTACCGGGAATTTTTATCGGCCAAATCGAAACTTCTCCAAAAAGTAATTTTTTTTTACACGGTCCCTTACACCTCCTCTCTTCAATACTCCAACAAAATACAACCAAAGCTATATTTTTGTTTATGCCCTCTTTCACTACCCAAAAACCCACTTTTAAGCCTAAAAACCCCTTTCTCTAGTTGTTTCTCACCACCTATTCCTATATCAATCCAATCAATCCTCAATACTCAGCCAAATAACTATAACCTCTACTGTTTTCCCAAAAAAGGCCACCCACAAGCCATACACCAAGCAAAACCTCAAGTCCAAAAGGTAGAAAAACAAACTTTCAATCCACGTTTTGGTCCCTCTGAGGGAGGCAAGTGAGTTCACTCAAGTTCCTTATACTTGTAGTGAACC
This sequence comes from Gaultheria prostrata, assembly GCA_036023075.1. Taxonomy (NCBI): domain Eukaryota; kingdom Viridiplantae; phylum Streptophyta; class Magnoliopsida; order Ericales; family Ericaceae; genus Gaultheria; species Gaultheria prostrata. The sequence goes on from JAXBDA010008930.1 coordinate 2,139, forward strand.
TACAAGGTCACAAAAACCAGAAAATGATCTTAAAATTTTGTGCTCTGATCACACCTTGAGCGCTCAAGGGGGTCTTGAGCGCTCAAGGCCCCTCACCTGGCAACTTCACTTTTTATTCTTCTGATCATCTTTGTTTAGCTGTGTTATTTCATAAACAATGTTATTGTCACTTCCTGTCTTTCTAAGGTGAACTCTCCCTCCCCTTGAAAGATGATGATTATTTTGAAAAGAGGGAAGTGATTCTCCTTAAGAAGAGAGAGTAAAAGAGTATATTTCAAATAAAAATGAAATGATCAGAAGCAATAAAGTTCATGAGGGTATCAAAAATATGCTAGATGGCTACCAAAAGTCAGTAGCCAGGAGAGGGCTTGAGCGCTCAGCACCCCCTTGAGCGCTCAAGCTATCTTCTAGACAGTTTCCAGATTTTGTTTGTTTTGATCTTTAGTCATCATCTCAAGTCATTCAAAGTTGTGTGTGTATGCATAGTGATACATCAGTCTGTTGTCGCATTCTCAACTCATATTCTCATTCATTAAGATCATTTTCAAAAGAAAGGTTTCACAAGCATATTTCATAATCATGTTTAGTTCTACATCTTTGTTTATTAATGTACAGCTCCAAACCATCTCAAATCATCTAAGGCCAGTTTTCATAAGTTGTAAATGGTCTTAGACAAGCCTTTCACAAACCAGCATCAAAAGCAAACTGTTGAGGTTGGGAGGGGTTGAGCGCTCAAGCCCCTTGCAGCAGACAGATTGGTTTTCAGTTTCTGTCCAATTTGTTTGTCTATTTGGGTTCCATTATTATTGCCTTCTGGCCAGGATCATGTTTGATAATTATTAGCATGTTTATTAGTCTATGATTCGCATATTACCACTTTTTTTATCATGTAAATACACGAGCACAAGCATCCACCGTAGTTTTCATTGTGCCGTATCTTATGTACCTAATTCCCGTACCCGTATTCCCCTTTTATGTGTAAAAGTCGAGTTTCAAACATTTTCTAAATCCCTCAAATCATTGAGTAGAGACCGGTTTACGGACCAGGCAAGAGGGGTTCCTTAAAAACCTTCCCCTCTCATAACCAAACCCCCGAACCCGAAAAATCTTGGTTCTGATTGACCGGTAAAATTATTTTTCAAGCCATTGGGTAAAAAGAGTCATTTTTAACCAATTTCTCAGATTCGATCCTCAAATCCGGGTGGCGACTCTAAAACCGTTGTTTTCAAACCAAAATCGTGTGGGCGTCCCTCCCGCCGGGTGTCCACAAAAGTATATACATATTGAATCAAAGCAGGTAACCATGTGTGATTGGACCGTATCCAACCCGCTCATATTTAACCTATTCACTTTGTTACCAATATCCAACTTATCAATATCTTATCCGTGAGCCACATCAACCCGTCCAAACCCAACCCAATCTACTGATTTTCCACTCTCTTCGGGTGTGTTGGAATTTTTCCTAGCTTTATTAACCAGTTGTAACCAGTAATCCGACATTATTAATCAACGGACAATGGCTCAAATTTAGTTCTGACATCTCTATAGGGAAAGTCCATCAGTTGTTTTTTCTAAAATGTCAACATTACTTAATATATTGAAGAAACTCGACAAGGGTACATCGAATAAGGCAGGAGAATCCAACTAAAGGTTGAATAAGAAACTAAAGGTTGAATAAGAAAAAAGAATATAGCAAAAAAAACACCCAAATATCAGTCATCCGACGGCCTGATCAACCTCTGCAGTCATCGATGAGGTAGAAAACCATCATGCCACCACCACAACCCACAAAAACATAGATTAGAAAGAGATTACGCCATGCCACCACCGTAACTCCACGGACAATGAAACAAGGCCCGGCATCGACCCAATTGAAGCCCAAGCATGCGGACACAGCAACCCCAAAACGCCGCACCCACCATCGTTGCGTAACCCATTCCGACAGTGACCACAAGGTCACCTTCGTTAACTGACAACCCAGCCCTCTTTGGAAACCATCACAGCCACTATTGCCATCCAGATCTGCCGCCCCTCCTCCATCAGAAACTCCATCACAGCCGTTACCACCATCATCCAAAACTGCCCCTATAAACCACAGTGGGTGCTGGTGTAACATTTTAAACCCTAGGGGGGAACCACATAATTCCCAAACCACAGGGGATGTAAGTGAAGTTTTCCAATAGAAAAAACTATAGAGAAAAGAAAGGGGATGGAGAACAAATGGGGAGAGAGAGAGGCGGGGAGCCGCCTCCCCTAGGAAAACCCTAGAAGCTGAAAACGAAAGAGAGAGTGTAGTCCGTTGTTGCCAAAATGGCATCGTCAAAGCTGTTTTTTTTACTTGTTATAGTGTGAAAAAGCAACAAAAAAGAAACAGAAAAACCAATGTTGTTGCACCGTTGGGTCCCATTTTGGCACAATTGTAAATTCAGACCATTGGATTAAATCATTTCCATTTTCAAAGAAAAATAGATGAATTGGTGAAGTGGGTGCAATGACATGCCATCTTTTGTGCCAAATTACCAAAGATTGCATTGTCATTCCTTGACACCAATAAATGGCCATGAGTGAACTTAGATACTATTAAAATATCTGCCAAAATTATTGCAATAACAAGGCAATTGATAATGGAGTGGACTTGCTCTCAGGACGGTGTATGCTAAAATTAATGGGAGTTTCACCACGACAAGAGTGAAAAATATCGATTCAGTCTAGGGTCTCTTTGTTCTTGATATTGGAACTCCTCCTAAGTTGTTCCAACGTAGATAGAGTTAGGAGGGAAAAAGAAAAAGGAATCCAAACTCCCTATTCCACACCAACAACTCCCAAACTAAGCATATGTATTATAGCACACATGAAACATCAAAATCAATCCACTTCTGCTAAGAAATATCTCACCTTCTAAACACAGGTGTCCGCGTCAAAGTACAAGCACCTCAACTAATCCGCCGGAGGAACCAATCTCACCGTCTACATCCCAAACTCGAAACTAGCATCCCAGATGGATATTTCATCCTCAAAACCCTGTTGTTATCTTCTTTCACTGACTCTGCTTTTCTTCTCATGCTTTGGAAACAATTTATCATCTCCCAATACTTCAAACCTCCACGACTTAGTTTACAGGCATTGTGCAAACCAGTACATATCGACTGATCCCGCGGGGCTCTCCCACAAAACCTATCGTCCCTTTTCGATGAATTGGTAGAGCAGTCATCGATATCCAAATTCTATGAAACCAGCGTTGGTGATGATTGTATAGCCATTTCAGGACTTTTTCAGTGCCAGAATGATCTTAGCCGCGATCAGTGCTTCAGCTGCGTGAACAGACTCCCTGAAATGTCAAACACCTTCTGTGGCAGGCAAGTAAAGAGATGGTTCCATTTTTTGTGGGCAAAGAAAATTTCATTATCATGAAGATAAAAACTGAAATCATTACAATATGAAAATTAATCCATTGAGAGATTTTCAAACTGAAATCATTACAATATGAACTCTTCTCCTACTGCTACTCACAAAAACTAAAACGATTTTTCGTCCAATGGCCCGAAATAGAAATGAAATGCCGTGGGAGGGACTGTAAGGATTAATTTGAGGTACACGCAAATTAACCTATGACACCTGCATTACCAAACTTTTCTACAAACCAAATTTGAATTAATTTTAATCTCCTGGTGCCAAGACTGTTCCGGCTCGGATTCGCCTTTCGGGTTGTTACCTACACTACAAGGCAAATGGGTCCCAGGTTTCGAGATTGGAGTTGCAGCACAAGACCTGCAGCGAATCCAAAGCACTTAACGACAGATTCGAAGAGGTGAGGGATGGTGCTTTCGCGGCGGTTGTGAGTGGCGTCGTCCAGGGCAATGGATTCAGTGACACGAGCTATGAGTCAATGCATGTGATTGCACAGTTTCAAGGGAATTTGGAAGGATGTGACTGTGGTGAGTGTGTTACCATTGCAGTGCAAATTGCTCAGGATGAATGTGGGGAGTCCATTTCAGGAGAAGTGTATTCGGACAGTTGCTTTATGAGCTATAGCATGATGGGAGTAATGTGATTCCAAGCAACTCAAATCAAGGTATAGAGAAGGGGGGAAGGAAAGAAAGAATTGGGGATCCTGTAGTGCAGAGCCGGGTTGCAGTGCGGCATCCGAGCCATTGATCGCCTAACCAATGGTCTTAATTTCATCTCGGGACTTGCATGATCCCAACCGTCTAGTGCCGAAATGAAATTCGAACCGTTGATTACCGGCTCGAATGCCACACTGCAATCCGGCTCTGCACTATAGGATCCCTTGATCGAAGAAAAAATGATATTTTTGCAGAATGAGGTGATTTTTATGATATTTTGGTCTCGAATCACAAGACCGATAATTTTGGCTTAAAACTCTTAAAAAAAGTTGGAGCGAAGGGCCTATTGTGATTGCAGTAGGCCCTAACCCATATACATCCCCCATCGGGTTTCAAAAAATGATCGGAACCGTCCATTTCGTTTTGATCGCTACTTGTTTGCTAAAGAACAGGGCCACATCTCAAAAAGATTTTTCACTAAAAATTGGTAACAAACTTCCATTTTGTTTCCCTTCTTGTCTGTCTTAATAGGTTTTGGAAAAGGTCCAGCTGGAAACAGTTCTTCAGGGAGAGGACTGGCAATTGTTGCTAGAGGAGCAGTTGCAGTTCTTCTTGTGCTTTTTTTCTTCTACATGTGTAGATCTTCGAGGAAGAAAAGTGGCGGTAAGTACGTACTGGCTTGTACTATGTGCAGGTACAAGACTTTATTCGCGTTGAATTTTGACATCAACAAAAACCAATTTTGATAGTATTATTTTTTCACTTAAGTAAAAATTTGTTCCCACTTTTCAAGTATACTGTTTTAATCAGAACATTTTGTTATCCAGAAGCTGAGGTATTATGTATTTAATTATTTGATGCAGATTTGCAAAGGAGAAGCTGAAGTATGATTTTCTCACTGAAGAGTAGTAAAAGTCCAGGAAAACTTTCCCCAAAAGCATCTAGGAAAGAGAAATGAACGGCTCAAAATTTACGTTTTATGGATTTGAGCCGTCCTTTTCGCTTTCCTGGATGTTTTCGGGGAAAGTTTTTATGAACCCTCACATTTTCGTTTCTTGCTTCAAGGAGGGTGAATCTTTGGCAACTTGGAAGAAACTAGTCCTTGCTTTGGTCGTCTAACAACTGTTGAGTAAGTTGACAGATTTGTTGGAGTTGTTCAGAAGAGTCCACATTTTAAATGAATTCTCTCTCTCTCTCTCTCTCTCTCTCTCTCTCTCTCTCTCTCTCTTGTTTAACGCGTATTTGGATCATGGCTGTAAGAATTGTCTTGGGGGACCGAAAATGATGAGGGAACTGAAAAATAATGTCACTCTCAATTATTGACAGGTCCACTATAGACATTTAGTAAAGCATCAAGTCCACTTTGTAATTTCATAAGGCTTCCAGTCCACGCCATATTCGAGAGTACAAAATTACCCCTCGACCAAATGCAACGCTGAACATCACCCTCTCTCTCTCTATTGCGATCCCTCATGTCTCTCTCTCTTTCTCTCCTTATCTCTTTGTACGAAGCTGATACGAACAAAGCCCACTCTCCCATTCTTCGGCATTCTCTCTCTCTTAATCGATCTGTTTGCAAGCTCAGGTTAGGGCTTTAATATGATTTGCAGAATAAAGCTTCTACTTCGATTAGGGCTCGAATTTGACTTGGGAATGGAGCTCTAATTCTGAATACAGCCACTCATTCAACTTCGAATCGCGAGTCTTGCTTAACGATGAGATCTTCTTATGGATTTCTACTGGGCAGTGAAATTGGGACAAAAATATATTTATCTATGCACACAACATGTGCAACAAAATGCCAAGGTGAACTCGTGCCTTCTTCTGAAATTTGGGTTGTGGGTGTTACAAAAGAATGGTGCGAAATGACTGATAAGAAGTTCCAGGCGTGGCCTCGGACTACAGGCCCCCAGCGGTGAATGATGAACCCAATCAGCCGTCATAATTTCATCATCAAGTCCCGTTTTGATTCTTGAAGCTCCACCACTACCTATGATTCACCAGCTTTCCCTCACTGGCATGGTATTTTTCCTTGAGTAGAATTTCTCAAGGTCCAAACAATTATTGCCATTTAGAAATGGTGCTATTATTATTATTATTATTATTATTATTTGTTTATCCTTGTTTGATCTAACTCTTGCATTGGTTCGTTATGGCCTTTGTGCTCTTTCATTTGGCTACTGTTTGGGGATAGGTTTTTCTTGATATGCTACAAATTTTATCTTAATAAGTGGTGGTGAGGTGATCATACCATGCTGCTTCATTTTTCATATATGTATGTTAGGCGTGTTATTTTTTTCCTCATTTTCTTGTTTTTTGGTACATTGGATACGGTAGCCTGGGAAAGAAGCATCTTGTATATGGCAAGACTCGTACACTTGATCTTTCAGTGGAAATAAGGATTTGATCGAGTTATCCCCGCAATAGTTTTTGGTTGTCATCTTTTTTTAGTAAGATGAACTATAAACCTTGGCATTGTGGTTCTATATTTTTCTTTATTGAATGGCGATTTTTTTTATTAATCTTTGCATTGTGGTTCTCAATGCATCATCATCAGACTTCAGACTTTGTTACAGCGTTTACTTTAGTAACAAAGTATATCATACTTGAATTCATCACTTGTTGTCATTGGTGGTATTTGATTATTTGCAAGTAGATTGCACCATGTATTTTCAGGCAAAAAGATATTTGTTCTTCTATGGAATTTGCATAGTTGATAAAAGTACTGCCTATTGTGGCATATAGCATCTTTTATAGACATGGTGATGGCAATTGGTTGCTTGTAGAGAGAATTGGCTGCAGTCAAAATAAATGCAGCTAAAGTTGACATTATCGCAAATGAACTAGAGGTTAGGTGTAGAATTTATGTGGTTCTTTTCAATTTCTTACCATGCATATCTACCCAAAGATTTTATTGTGTCTTTTTCTTTGCACTCCTATCTTGAAAACAGCTTGACAAGAAGGTAGCTGAAAGAACTTTACGGGAGTACAAAGATGATGATGTTGCTGCCATTCGCTACTTGCTTCACTAGAAAAGGCTTTCATCCATAAAAGTTTAATGTTGGGATTTTTCTATCATATTTTACCAAACGAGTCCAACCAGCTACTTTTCCTTTTGAGAGGAAAAGGAGTGGAAATACTTCACTTGCATTAACTTCCTACTATGTCAATGGGCTGGTGAAACTATGATGCTTGTATACCATTGCAATACATGTCTTTCTCCCCATATGTGAAGTGAATTTAATTATATTGAACTGAATTAGCTTCTTACCTCAGCTTTAAAGATAACTCTAACAAAATTTGTATTAAACATCTTGAGTGGGAATGTAATGCACAACTGAAAGTGGCGATGTAATGCTTACATGCTTTGTGTTTTAAAATTATAGTTGACATATTATCGAATTTGGTAAGCATCGTACTTGTTTACGAACCTTGTATGGCGGCGGTGATCATGAATATGGTTTTGGAAAACAGATAGCATTATCCAATCCTTGATCATCATACCTTCATGTACAAGGTTTCTAGTCGTGCAGCTCATCAATTGGATGAATTTGGCCCACTGCTCCCACTTCATAACACCTTATGTTGCTCTTCTCTTAATTTTCCTCAACTTGACTTTTGCTCTAATCTTAAGGCAAGGAGGTCTCTCTCCCCTTGAACAATATGCAATTGTGTTTGTGGTGAGACAACAAACATAATCAATTTTTCAACATATAAACCTATCTCTTCATATACATGTCATGAATTAGTCTTAGTGTTAAACATATGAACTTATTTGTTCGTATTCATGTCTTGAATTGGTCTTACTTTTCAACATATGAACTTATCTATTCATATTCATGGATTGAATCGGTCCTAATTTTCAACATATGAACTTATCTGTTCGTATCCATGTCTTGAATTAGTCTTAATTTTCAACAATTGAACTTATATGTTCGTATTCAGGTCCTGAATCGGTCATAATTTTCAACATATGAATTTATCTGTTCGTATTCATGTCCTGAGTTGGCCTTAATTTTCGACATATGAACGTATTTGTTTGTATCTATTTCCTGTTATATCTGTCCAAATTAAAAAATAAATAAATTTATCTGTTTAATTTTTTTAACTATTCCTGTCCACTACAACTAAAAGATAATTTTATATCTTCAAATTTTTTCACTATACCTATCCACTATAACTAATAGTTTAATTTATCTTTTCAAATTATTTTACCATCCAAGATGAACCGACCAGGCTCCATCAACCCCGACCCAATATTCTCCTTCTCAAAGGTATAAATCAAACAACGTGCCAACGTACCACACACCCTTGAATTGCACCACCTATGCCATTACCATATTTCGGAACTAGTTTGTCACCCACACTCATAAGAACACTACTCCACAAAGCCTTAAACCAAGCAAAAACCAAATCCCACCAAATTAGATACCCTTAAACACGGAACCATTTCTTGAAATACTGGATAACTCACATCACCAAACATAAAATCCTATATGGCAAACTTATCGAGAGCCACCATAAACTAGTCTGCTAACCACTACTCACCGAATGAGGGGTCCAACCTTCAAAATCAAAATCAGGATGAGAAGCATGCCACAATGTAAAGGACCGTGTAAAAAAAATCATTTTTTGGAGAAATTTCGATTCAGGCGATAAAAAGTCCCGGTAATTGCTCCTTGTTTTTTTTCAAATCACAACGGTATAATCGGAAGTTATTTTTGAGTAAAGCAAAGTCGTCTTTCACCTATTTTCTTCGGAGAAAAATGTGCCGTTTTTCAGTTTTGTACTAAAAGTGAGGGGATGAGATTTTGATGTGATTAAAATTTTAAAATTTTGGAAATGCCATTGTTTCCAAATGGGGGGTACTTCCTTATTGTCATAAATAAATTAAAGTAATGAAAACTCAAAATTATAGTCTTTACTTAAGTTTGGTTTATGAAAATGAAAATAAGTATTGTGGTCACATATTATATACACAAGTCACATTTGTACATTGGGTGTAATTTCTTTTTTTTAATTAAAGTGGAGTGGGTGTATATGTGTGGTGTGTGTGAGGAGAGAGAGGGAGCACAAACCTCCACATGGAGGCCGGCCCCCTCCCCCATTGATGTTCTTCCATTTTCTTCATCTCTCCTCCAAATTCTTCCAAAAATCTCTCAATCCAACTCAACCCTCTCACAAATCCTTCAACATTGGAGCATAGGAGCTTGATTTCTTCTTGGGTTCGCTTTGGAAAGCTCAAGATATGGTGGTTTTGGTGATTTGAAGCTAGGGTTTGCTTTCTCACACTTGTTTCCAAGATCCTTGCTTGAGGTAGGGGAATTTCTATCAATTCAACTTGTAAATATGATGTGTGTGTGTGTGTGTGTATTGCATCCTCTTCTCCCTTGTTCATGCTAAATCCCCTTGAAAATCACATTTTAGTCATTTTTGGATAAAGACATATTGATATCTTGCTCCCATGTGATTTCCTTGTAAATTAGTTGATACACCATTCACTTGTAACTCAATTTCATGATATTCTTGCTAGATTGTATCAAACCCACTTGAAAACCCATTTTTGTGTAATTTTGATTGGGGAAAGACCTTGATTCATGTTGATTATTGTTTCCCCACTTGAATTAGTTGTTGAATCTTTCCCCTACACTCCATTCTATTGATATTTGGCTTTGGAATCATCGAAATCGGAGTTTTAGAGCAAAATCCCCAAAAATCACATTTTGAGCAGTTTTTTTTGGTGTTGTCTGGAATTTCCGCCCGAGCGGGACCGGGCGGTTTTGGCAGTTTGTTGGAAAATCTCTGTTTTGAGTTTTGGTCTATTCCTTCACACTTGTTTGGCCTCTGAACATGTTTTCTACTCACATAATGTGATCTCTTGATTTGGTCATACTTAGATACTTATTAGCCATGGGAAATTCTTGTTGTTGAGTGTGCTATTGCGTTGATAAGATTAACGGAAGTTTGGTCTATACGATTGGTGCATTGATTGGCTAAATGTCGAGTCGGGTTTATGAGATGTGTATGTATGGACGATTCGACACATGTATCACGTTTGACACGAGGTTAACATAAAAACCTAACAAATGGAATTGTGACTTGCAACATTGGATACGGGGCCTAAATGGTAGCCTGGAAGGATACTCGGTTCGTCCTATGGACGTTTCGCGAGGAATGTACCTTGACTAAGGAGAAAGTGGACACGGGGCCTATATGGTATGCCCCGGAAGGATACTCGGTCCGCCCTCCGGGCGTGTCGCGAGGAATGTGATGATGGAATGATAATGATGGACATGTAATATGAAAAATGAGCATTTTGGACACACGCGTCGTGTCGGGTACGAGTTAAGTACGGTAGTGCGAATATTGAATCGCTATAAGAACTTTCCAGCTTGTTTATCTCTGTTGTGTTATTTGCAAATGCTCTAACCTTGTGTCGGTCTACAACTTCTTGTCTATACCTCATGTGCATCGCATTTCCACGTAGAATCGATAGACGTTTTCCTACTGGGCTAGTGAGCTCACCCTTATAATTTCAGGTACCTAGCATGGAGGAACATGACATGGAATGCTTGAAGTGTATGCATGCATCTTTTTGAAAGCTCAATAGTGGAGTTATTTTGTCATCTTTGGACTTGTGATTTTGATGAGATGAGTTTGTAACTCTATTTTGATTCATCTTTTGACTATTGGTTATGTAATAACACTTGAGATTTGTTTAACTCTATTTGGTGGTGCGAGTACTCGTAGACAAATGTGATTTGTAATGAACCGATTGACGAGGACCACGCATTTCTTACCGATTCAAGTCACCAATTTGATTAAATAGCTTAGCCTTTTGTATATCCGCGAAATTGTCCGCTTGCACGGGGTCCCAGTGTCCATTGCGTCCGATAGAGATGTGAGGTTTACGGCATGTCTTTGGCAAAGTTTGCAAGCTGCATTTGGCACAGATTTGTGTTTAGCACCGCTTATCATCCGCAAATCGATGGGCAATACGAGAGGGCGATTCAAATTCTAGAAAGTTAAAGTGGGGATATCACTTGGCGTTAATCAAAGTCGCATAGAATAATAGTTACAAATTGAGTATTGAGATGACTCTGTATGGGTATGGTAGACCGTATAGATCACCCGTGTGTTAGACCGAATTAGGAGAAACGACATTAGTAGGGCCCAAATTAGTTACCGAAACCACCGAAATGATGAGGTTGATTCACAAGAAGCTTATGATAATGAGTAAATGTTGCATATCATGCATGGGCATATAGTGGTTTGGGTTGCATGACCGTTTGAAATTTTGAGAACAAAATTTTTCTAAGGAGGGTAGAATGTAAGGACCCGAAAATTCATAATATTTTTCCGGAATAAATATGGGGAAGTGCGAGAAATTGAATTTCATGTAGAACCTTGGGTCGGCGCGCAAAAATAAGACACGTGGGTAACTATTGCATAACAC
>JAXBDA010008931.1:0-13656 GCA_036023075.1 Gaultheria prostrata
GGAGGGGGAGAGAGAGAGAGAGAGAGAGAGAGAGAGAGAGAGGGCTGGGCGTTCATTGCCCGAATATTTACCTTAGGCGTACTTTTTCATAACTGAAGTGGAGCTGGGTGTGCACTGCGCATAATTTCTGTACCGGGCCTTAACTTGCTCATTTTTATTTGGGGACGGAGGGAGTAATTATTTGACTTTTGCTTGTCGAATATTTAAAAAAAAATCAGTTGCTACTTCTTCTACGGTGTTGATTTTACTTAACTTCTAGTTTTGAAATAAAAGAGGATAATAAAGTTAATACATGACTGCAGATAAATGGTGACAGGACCCAATACCAGTTCAGTAACAGTCTTGCTCTAAATCCTCTGCACGTCATGCGATTTTCTCATGGAAATTTGTATGAACTAAAAAAGATGCTTCGTGAGTCATGACATAGGATGGTGAAAACGACATGGATGAAGAGACACCAACCAAACAGAACCTTAAACATAAATTTTCCGAATTAAACAAGCACAAGATAATAAAGTAGGAGTATATCTTTTGCACCTAGTGTAAGATTGAATTAATGTATTTTATCAGCAAACAAAATGGAGACAACATTTTATATTTTGAAAACTTACTTTTAATTTTGTTTCACTAACTCAGTTTGTTTACACCCCTACTAGAAATAACGAGTCTGTCAGGTCAAAATGATCCCCACCCAAATCATTGAAGTTGAATTCTGACTCAGTAAAAGGACTGCCCAATTGAACTGTTGGTGGATAAAATGTGAATACAGGTAGGAATATATATACAATTGCAGGTGTGGAGTGAGTTTGAGTAAACTGGGCCCCACTACATTAACTCAAAAAGCCAAAAAATTAGCTTATTGTGATTTTTGAGACAAATCATTCTCTCATAATACACCATATAAAAAGCCGTGAAAAGTTGAAAAACCAAAAAAACTTCTTAGTGGAACACCCCTAAATCAACAACCCATATTGAAGAAAGAAGGGGGAAGGGTACAAAACCCATCATTATGGCATTGAGGTTGATACATACCACCCCATATGAAATCTCAATCCCCTTGTTAGAATGTCACAACCTATGAAAGCTATTGGTTTTGATGGGTTACTATTGTGTTTGATGATTAGTATATATTAATATCTGTTCAGAGCCGGTCTTGAGTTAAAGCTCGAGGTGCGACTGTTTTAAGCCCCCGATAATTTACGAATTTTAGGAGCCCCTCCTACTTTGGTACCCCTTAATAATAGTCAACCAAATACAGCCCATATTTAATCTTCCCTTTATGTCCCGGAAAGTCAGGATCAGCCTTGTATCTTCTCTTTGTGATTCCACTTAGGCCGTTCGTCTTTTATGGTAGGTTTCCACAGAAATAACCAGAATAAATATCCGGGCCATATGACCAATCCGACTAATTTAGCATATTCGACACATTTTCATATATTTATTCTTATGAAAGGGACCCTTTGGGTGGTAGAACTTGAGTAGGCCATGTTTGGCGACATCTCAGCTATCAAGCAAAAAATATCTCTAAATATTGCAAATCAAATACCGGATTTGAGGTTACAGCAGGTTGATTAGGAGGGCCAGCTGAAAATTTAATAGTAACTTTTCAATCTTATCTTTAAGGACTAAAAATAATGTCATACAACAACAACAATAACAGAACCCATAAAAAATAATGTCATAGCACCACAAAAATTTTAACTGTTTTTTATTTACTACTCGATCGTCTCACCCATCCAGTCTCTTACGTTCGAGAAGGTCAATCAATCCTTGATCACATAAAAGATGTGAAGAAATCTTCAATGAAAAGTTCCTTATGATCTTGCAGAAGCACATATGCTATATCTGCTCAGAAACAAATTAAATATCAGTGTTCTAAGTCGGTGCTAGAGGCTAGGCAAGGGTCCAACGCCTAGATTAAAATCAGCCTAGGCACTCGACTAGTTGCATGCTAGGTGCTGGGTGCCCGACTAGTCGGACCCTAGGCGGGATCCCTGGGTCCGTGGTAGGAGCCCCTCTTCCGCCTAGCCGCCTAGCGACTTTTATATTACTGTTAAATATACAGCAAGACACTACAATCTGGACAGCAACTTCCTAAAAGAGACAAACAACCTCAAAGGTGCTAAAAGTCATGAACAAGTTACTCAAGAAAGGAACAACTCCGTCACTTAATTATCCTTTCTTTGGTTTACAAATGGTTTAACTAATTCAAGATCCAAAGAAAGACACCAACTTGGCTAAAACTAATCTTAACTGATGACTCATGTCACACACAATTATCTAGAAATCTCTTCATGGACCACATTGTGGAAACCCTCTATTCACCTACTTTTCCCTTTTTTTTGTAAGATTTGGTTTTGCTTAAAAGGTGGAAGTAATAAACAATGTCAAGTAAAATCACATGAGAAGTACCAACAAAAAAACCTTAAGGTCTCAGATTCGACTCCCCTTGCCAGCAAACTCTTGAGGCCACTGAATGTTATGCCCGGTCGTTACTTCCAGGATTCCAGAATTAATCGAGGTGTCCGCAAGTTGGCCCAGACATCCGGCTATAAAAAAAACACAAAAACAAAAAGCACCAACAAAAAACAAAAAGCACCAACAAAAAGCCATATTATCAATGATCAACCAAATCATGGAACCTTACTTGGACCATAACTTTTTCCACTTTCCTTCCTTCTATGAACTAGAGATGATAATAACAGCATTAAAAATGATAGATACTTCTTTCTCAAAGCTACAACCACCTTTGACCTCACTCTCTTTCTCTCGGGATAATCGTGTGAACTATAATCAGTTCTAACTGCTTTGCCACATAGCCTAATCTTTTCTTGTAATAAGGTGATTAACACCATGACCCTTTACAGAAAAACCTGCACTAGAAATGAACATTGATGGGCATTTTAACCTTGGTTGGGTATATACAACTAAGCTTCCATCTATGAAAGTCCAATAACACCCGTAGACTATTTCTAATTAGTCGGTCTGTAGGTGGCAGGGGCTGCATCGCTCTTCAGACCATGGATAGCGGGAGTTTTTGGCAGCGGTTTAAGAGGAAAGAGAAGAGATCTGACCCATTTTTTCTGGGTGAAGTAGAAGGTTTTCAATTACATATTCTTTACATGTATTTTCTCTTTTCCAATTCGTCTTCCTACTTCCATTCGTTTTACATACGAATATTAAGATATCATCCGAGGAAACGTATGGTTCGGTTCCATTTGCATGCTCGGTAGAATTTGGCATATCCTAATCAAACCTTTCATTTGGACGGCCGACTTTTCCCTAATCTAATTACCATTGAATTAATATAATACGAGAAAGACTTCCTATTCCTTAGCCGGACATATACGTAGCCTTCAAAGAGGGATATTAGATTGCCTATGATTTTGAGATGCCTGCATACAAAAATCAATTCAAGTGATCGATCGTTACATATAACCCAGCCAACACATTTCTAGAAGTATAATTCCATCCATCCCTCCTGATAAATAATATAAATAGATGGATAGAATCTTCTTACATGGTGTTTCGGGTAATTTGTCTGCTCACAGATTGGGGTGGAGACGAAGGTGACATTTATCCACATGATATTTGTGTTAGGACCATGAAGAATGATCCATGCGTATTCATCAATGAATTAAGGTGAGGGTTTATCATATGTTTTCAAAAACGAAGTAGAGAATCAGGAAAATTATGGTGGTTTCTGAACAATTACCCTTTCTTTGTAACATACTTCAGAGTCTTTGTGGGTACTTGGAATGTCGCTGGAAGATCTCCTGTTGGGAGTTTGGCTGTAGATGTGGATGAATGGCTAAATCTAAAGGACGCTGCTGACGTTTATGTTCTTGGGTAAGTAAAATTGAGGTCAACATAACATTTTGTTATCCTAGGTCAATCCAAGAGATATTACTAAACAGGATAGCTTGAATCATTTTGCAGATTTCAAGAGATTGTTCCTCTAAAAGCTAGAAATGTAATAGGAGCTGAAGATCCAACAGAAGCAACAAACTGGAACCTTCTTATTGGAAAAACACTAAATGACAAATACGGGTGCCCCTTGAAACCAATCACGAATGACAAGAACCAATACGCAAGAGTTTCTGACTCTGAAAGAAGATCCAGTGTTTGCAACCGAACTGCTACTCCAATAGGAGGTCTACCGGATAGGGAAAGTAGGTACAAGCTCATGGGTAGTAAGAAGATGGTTGGAGTCTTCATCAGTGTGTGGA
This sequence comes from Gaultheria prostrata, assembly GCA_036023075.1. Taxonomy (NCBI): domain Eukaryota; kingdom Viridiplantae; phylum Streptophyta; class Magnoliopsida; order Ericales; family Ericaceae; genus Gaultheria; species Gaultheria prostrata. The sequence continues at coordinate 4,230 of JAXBDA010008931.1, forward strand.
TGAAGAGGGAATTGCTCAGGAGGTATTCAGTGTCGAGTGTGAAGGTTTGTTCGGTTGCTTGTGGTATAATGGGGTATTTGGGAAACAAAGGATCGGTTTCAGTGAGCATGTCGATTGAAGGAACTAGTTTTTGCTTCATTGCGGCTCACTTGGCTTCTGGTGAGAAGAGAGGGGACGAAGGGCGAAGGAATCACCAAGTCTCTGAGATTTTTAGATGGACTTCTTTCCCACGACTCCCTCAAGATGGTGATAGTCCACATCCTCTAACCATATTAGGACATGAGTAAGTTTCCCTTGCAATATCTACACGGTACACATTGAACACGTGAAACTAAGAGCAAACACAAAACTCTCTATGTAGATTACAAATCATTCAATTATATGATGGAGACAAGATTAGAATATAAAGAACATAACGGGCATATAAAGACTAAATGCAGGAAGAAATAAACGTGGATTTTAACCAAAAGGAATGTAGTATCCTCCATTATGCTGGAATCTAATATGTTGTACAACAGTCAGATATTCTGGTTTGGGGATCTCAACTACAGGCTGTATGTAGACGACAACTTAGCCAGGGAACTGATAAAGAAGCAAGATTGGAGAGCACTTCAAGAGTTTGATCAGCTAGAGAGGGAACTAGAACATGGTGGAGTATTCCAAGGTTGGAAAGAGGGTAACATTAATTTTGCTCCTACATACAAGTATTCTTCATCAAATTGCAATCAGTATTCGGGTGGTCTTCCAAGCAGAACGGAAGAGAAGCAACGGACTCCAGCATGGTATGATTTCTCAAAAAAGACCTTTGCCAATGATGCTAATTGCACGAGCAATATAGACGCGGATAAGCGTGTCAGAAGCAATTTGTGTCCAACTGTTAGGATTCACCTAATTCAAGTGATTCAAGTGTCAGGGTCACGGGGAAACGAATAATAACCACATATATGTTAATTTTAATTTTTTGGGTGGGGTAAACGGTGCGCTCATGCGTCATAGAGCATCTCATGCATACTAGCATATTTTTATGCATAGTTCTATGGTAAACTCAGAATATTCAATATGCTTCCAAAGTGAATGTCCCACGAAAATAGGGGACCGATCCGATTACCCTAACCTAGAATTGAATGTCCGACACAGATAATCTATACATCCAGAAAAGTACATGTAACACAGCTAATTGTTATATTATCACTTTCTTAAGGTTGCATTCTAGATAAAACTTTTCAAGTATTAGGTCCTAAATCCGCGATCAAAGCGAGCCGTATGCATGACAGAGGTTTCTTTTTTTTTTTTTTGATCCTCCAAGACAGAGGTTGTAAATGGTAGAATAAACTTGTATTTCCTCATCTTATTACTTGCTAATGTTCATGTAGCTCTATTGAGATAGCCAAAAAAGATGACACTTTTTTGGGGTGGCAGGTGTGACAGAATTTTGTGGTATGGTAAAGGTGTGAAACAACTTTCCTATTTCCGCAGCGAAAGTAAGTTTTCCGATCACCGGCCTGTATCTGCTCTTTTCCTGACACAAATTGAAGTTGTGGAGTCTACAAATACAAGGCATATTCCTATCCAACCTCTTATACCAACCATAACTCCTACAAACAAACTGTAAGTCCCCTTTGCTTCTGTCTAGATTCTTTAAGACATTCTAAAATTACGCTCTCCTAATAGAGTATGTAATGATGAGGTTGATCTTTCAAGAACTTCAGCAATTTTAGTGCACTCTTGATAAACTTCTTACGTTATAATGGTATGGGCAGGACAAGGCTAAAGAAGAAGCGCCCATCTATGTTGTGCTGATGGAGTGTAAAGGATAAAGAAGCATGCGCCAAGCCACATGCAAAGGCTGTAAATCAAATAGGATATATATGTTGCTAATGGCAAGGCAGGTCTGTGAAGTATAATTTTACAAGCTTTCCTTGCTCATGACTATGATATTTAAGATAGATTTACACTTGAAAAGGAAATTATCATTGATTTCATTGATCCACACTTGTTACCTCAAGTATCATAAATGTCGAAGCATCGAAATTCTGATTTCCAGGAGAAATGAGCATAAATCACAAATAAAAATAAAACCAAAAAAGTTGTCCTAGCAAGAGAAAGAGAACTGCGACTCACCCAGCTGTAACATAAACTGGCCGTAGCTAATCCTCTGCAGGACCACAAAGTTTCTAGCTTCCTGTTCCAATGTCGGGTCGAAGCCAAAGTCTTTCTTCATTCTGTTGAGTACTTCAAGCCCCTTATCCACAATACCCGAATGACTACAGGGGAATGGCACTGAAGTAAAAGTCATAGAGTTTGGACAAATGTCAGATTTATTCATCTGAACGGTGGCTTGACCAAACCCATGCATTCTGAACCCTCCAATCATTGTTCCAAGATATTTAATATCTACTCACCATTTCAGAAAACACAGAAAATGAAGTTTTGATGCATCCGCCTTTAGAGTACATATGGATCAATGCGTTGCAAACAGGAAAGATGTTATTGAAACCTCTTTTTATTATTATTTACTAATGTAGGCATGTATTTGTTTTCCAGATTCAAGATCACACACTAGCAAGATGGTGGAAATTGTGGTCTGATCATTTTGTATACCCATGCTTCGCATTTTTCTGAATCACTCAAGTGCTGATTTGTCCATTCCAAGATCAAGAAAACCAAGAATCATGGTGTTCCAAGTAACGATATGTCGATATCAGACTAGTCCATCAAGTTGAACACATTCACTGCATCGCGTATTTTCCTACATCTAGCTTACATCGTCACCAATGCAGGACCAGCTGATTTGTAAAATGCAAACTCATTTAACCCCATAACCATGAATTTCTCGCCTAAATATCAAAGCACCTAAATTCCGGCAAGAAACAAAGATACCGGAAATACAATTCAATCAGGGAATCCTTCACCTTTCCTAACCATGTCCATAAAGATCACTAATGTCGGATCATAGTTCCCAATCCTTGAATAACCGGATATCAATGTGGTCTAAGAGATGATATTAGGCTCTTAAATCTGTTCAAAAATCTTCGAAGCTTCAGCACATTGCCCCATTCTGCAATAAACATCCATTACCATGTTCCAAGTGACTAAATCAGGCTCAAAACCTTCCAACCTCATAGAACCCAACAAGCCCACAGCTGATTCAAGAAGCCCATTACAGACAAACCCCGAAATCATCGAATTCCATGACAGCAAATCTCTTTACCCCATTTGGCTAAAAACCCGTCTAGCACTCTCAATGTCCCCGTATTTTGACTACATATCAATAAAAAACTGAAAACTTGTACATTCAATTCAGTTCCGCAAAGTAAGTACTCCATCATTGTGGACTTGAATCCCCAATTTGAAATTCCCAGATTGAGCACACGCCCTTTATACCTTTGGAAACACATATTTGTCACTGTTGTCAGGAACTACGCCTTTCGCTTTCATTTCCCAATAAAACTCGATGCACTCATCCGACATCCACGGTGCGAAAGCCGAAAGGATTGAAGTCCAAGCAAACATATTTAGTTGAGACAATTTGTCGAACAGAAGGTGGGATCCCCACAATCCTCATACATTTGAACTAACTTAGTGGTTTGAAAGGGTTGGTCTAGCCCGTGGATGATGAGCCGGTGACGGGTTTGTCGTCCTTCGTCTTGTGCTTTTGATTTGCTGCAAAGGAAGTGTTTTGAGTTCAAGTTGGGATGGATATTTCAACCCTATTCTCTTCTCACTTGAAATCTGAAGTGGAAGTGGTGCAGCAAATTCACTAGAGTTTTTTTTTTTTTTTTCCATATATCCTTCATTCTTCAACTATCACCATTTGAAAGCTCAGGTATGAAGTTGAGAAAAGAGTGATAGTTGAATGGATATATCGAACAAAAACCTCGATTCATTAATGCCAAATCATATTCATCCACTGAGTGAAAAAGAAATCTAGACATATTCACGTGGAGAAGAAGTGGTGCGTAGGAATTATGCTGAATATCTTGAATACGGGAAATAAGCTCAAGAAAGTTCCCTTTTTTTCCCGCATAACAGATCAATGAGGAGCTAATAATTCCACACTAATGTCTTCGGTCTTTCCTGTCTGATCATCTTCTCTGTACTAATCGAGAATCGATAAGTATTTTTCAATCTACATTGGTTGCTATTGGTCACGGCATAAGGGCAAGTGCAGACTGCACAAACTCCTCTCTATTTCTATTTTACTCAACCAAATCCAAAAAAGAGGCTCCAAAAGACTCCCTAAACACGTTGCTAAATTACCAAATGCTACAGTACCTTCCTAAATCCCTCCTCCTCATTTAGGGAGCTTACTATTCACTCCCTTTGCCATTGTTTAATGTTTTCCTTACCCGATCTCTCTCTTTCCTTCATCTATCTAGCTCGAAATTCCTCCTCATTTTTTACTCTCACTCTCGGCGCGAGATCGCTGTTTGTATATATGGGTAAGATTGGAGTAATATTTGGTGCAACTTTTGTGTTGATGATCGATTTGGATTTCCTCCCCATTTGCTGCAACTTTTGTGTTGATGATCGATCTGGGTTTCCGCTCCATTTGCTTCAAAATCATCCCATGGCAATATGTATATATTGTATATATGGGTAATATTTTAAAAAGTAAAAAAATAGTATTTTAATAGTGGAGAGGTAGTATAAGTAGTATTGTTGGAGAGTTGAAAGGGATATGGGTAGATAAAACACTGTTCACTAATTTTTTTGCCTCAAGATTTGTTGAGCTTTGTTGGGATGCTCTAACAGCAAAGACTGATCGATAACACCCCCTTGGATTGGAGAAAATTTTGGGTGCAAACAGGGTATAGTTCACGTGGTGCCCTTGCACCACATCCGAACTGTCTAATTAATGCATGGACGGCTCGGATTAAGGGGAGAGAAAAGTAGGGGAGAGAGTGTGCCAAAGGAAGGAGAGAGAGTGCTCGGATCTCAGCCGTCGGTTGCATTAATTGGATGGTCCAGATGTGGTGCAAGGGTACCACGTGGAACCCTATTTATTTTTATTTTTTTTGATCAATTGTAAATTCCATTTCAAGAAGCCTAACGACACTTACATGAAAAATCAAAAGAGTCGGGAAAAGCTAACACTACTAACAAAAGGACACGAGCAAACCTCAATGGGCATAAGGCTCAAAGACAGATTACTACAGAAAAGCAGACCGACGCAATGCGGCATAGAGTCCCATCCGAGTATCAATAGAGGAGAACCCAGAGCTCAATCCATTGGAGCGGTCCTATTGAGGAGCGGCTAACGTTGGCATTCACGAAGTAAGGAAAATCAGGTCTTTCACAGCCACAAAGGGATGCTCCAGTGCGAGTTCCTGTTGGCACTTCGGAACTCCAAGCTCGACAACTGACCAGAAGGCAAAAACCCACAACGAGGCAGACTTCATTGCAAACACCACTGACCAGCTACTGGCCCGGGGGAGAAAGGCTGGTAAACCCACCATCCCATGAGACCACATCGAGTAGAACAAATGGTAACAAAAAAATTATTAACCCTCCATCACCACCCATCGGATCTGGGGAAACCAGACCGGTACAACACCGGATTGGGAAGACCAACCGGTAAAAAGAACAAAAACAACTGAAGAAAGAGAGAACCCTACCCCATCGTCGCCATTATTAACCGCCGCCAACCACCAACTTCCAGATCTGAGCCGAAAAGGGGTAAAACGGACTGGAGCAAACCCCATGCCACCACCAGAGCCGGAGCTCCGGAGCAAGACCTTGTCGCTCATCACCCTTGAACAACCGCAAAAATGGAAAGATGGATACACCGGAAGACAGGAAGAGAGGAGAAAGAGGGATTGGATTGAAGAGGCGGCCGCCCCTCCCCCAAATGAAAACCCTACACCAAAAAATTTCTCGATTGGATTGAGAGATTTCGATGGAGAAGAAAGGAAATGGAGAGAAAACCGAGTCTTTCACACTTTTGGATGATCCAAGAGGTGAGAAAGGGTAAGTTACAAGCCTAGTTTCCTTTCTCGCCAAAAGTAGCGCAATTCTGTAAGAAAGGGAGGATGAATGGATCGTCGTCGACTTTCGGCAGCACGTGCGGTCCACCTCCTCCTCCGATCTTCCGGTAGCACGTGTTGTTCACCCCTCGTCGGATCGTCGTCATACTTGCATGGTTGTCTTCGTCTAGTCAAGGCGAAGCTACTTCTGTGATCAAAACAGAGTTTTGAACCTTTGATTTGGTCGCCGGAGAGAGTTTGGTCACCTGAATGGGAGGGAGAGAACATGGTGAAAAACCACACCCCTTTCTTTTATTTTCTCACTATAAGGGAGATCACACCACCTTCTTTTCTTTTCTCATCTCACTAGCCAAAGGGGCCATTATTCATGGATGAGCCGTGAATAAGGTGTTTGTGCTGAGAAAATCCGGGCCGTTGGATCCCAAGAAAAAAAAAAAACCCAAGAAGTTTCCAATTTCTTTCTTAGGGTATGTCGGATTCACAAAAAAAAAAGAAAAAAAAAACCGCGACTCGGATTTGATCGGAGCAAACACCTTATTCATGGCTCATCCGTGAATAAGTATTTCTCGATCGATAAAATACTGATGAGGAGCTAATACTCGAGAATCGATATTGGTGCTCAGCTTCTCTGTAAATTTCGTTGGAGCCCTGTCTTTTCGCGGGATAAGAAGAAATAAGGAAAGCCTGAAATCAAACACGCTTCTCTTTTTTTAGTGGTCGTAACCTTTGTGTATGTGTTCGTAATGTTATACTATCTTCAAGCCGCAATGTTATGTTTCCCGGTTTGTGTCATAGAAAAGGCGTGAAACTAAAATACGCTTCATTTCATTTGGTCAATGGCGGTAACCTTTGTTGACAGTTTTATTATTGGCGTTATTGCAAAATGTCGGTAAAGTGGTTTATTACCGGTCTTATAAAAAACTGTCACCAAAGATAGTCATTACCAGCATTTATAAATGGAATAAATGGCGGTTACGAAGTCCCGGTAATATTCTACTCCCTCCGTCCCAATTTTTTTTTTTTGGGTAATTAAAAATAGAATTCTGCACCTTGTGAGAATCGAACTCAAGGTGTGAAGTGTAGAAAACAGAATTCTGCATCTACGACTGTTTTTAAAAAATAAAATTCTCTAGTAAAAGAGTGTTATTAAAGGCTGTGACTAAATAACAGCCACTAAGCAAAAAAAAAAAAGACTAAATAACAGCCAGTAATAGTACCGGTATATAAATAAATACTAAGATTAATTTCATAACAAAATACAAATGTTGATATAGCATAGTGATTCACTCTTTGGGCACTATACGAAGGTGTTCGGGTTCAAAACGCCGTATCAACAATTCAGCATCTTTTCCCAGTAAACATTTACTGGCATTTTAAACCGTTGTTTATTAGATAGGTAGTCCTTACCGCGGCTAATAGCATTCTATTATTCGCAACGGTCATCTATAGACAGTATGGACGACGTTTGTTCAACCGCCACCACATAGACCCAGTAAAAGTATTAATTGGTGGATAGGTTATATGGGGAGAAATCAATTAAGGAGGATTAACTAAGAAAGAATTTGTTTAGTTGTTGAGTTAATTAGATGGATAAGAGATGGCGGATATAAAATAAATAATTTGAGAGTTCCTTGTTGACCCTTCTAATGACAATAGAAAAAATGGTTCTGAGAGGTTAGAGGGGCACGCTAATAATCACGCCCACCCGGATAAGCTAATGATTTACTAATTACGCCAATCATTGGTTTTGAGAGGTTAGAGGATTTGCTAAGACATTGCAGAGGTCCTAGCTTGTCCACTGGATAAGCACTCTAAGTGCAAATGATGAATCAAGCACCAGATAAGAGTGAGCCGGATTAGCTTATCACCCTTATCCCCTATTTTCTTCGCCCACTAACACTAAGCACGCTTATCACCCTTATCCCCTATTTGTGTTTTCCGCTAGAGTTGGAGTAGATGCAATTGGGCCAGAATTGGGTGGATCACCGGGCTTGGGGACCATTTCAGTCGGCTAGGAGCCTCAGGGCGTATATATGGGCTCGGACGCAATGTAGAGATTACTACAGACTTATCATTTCTAGCTGAGAAAATTAATGGGCTAGCCTGGACCAGCCCAGGAGTTGTGTAGCACCAGTTTTGTAACTTGAGCTCGCTGGTTCGAAGCGGATGAAGTTGCATTGAACTATCTGACTAGGTTCTGTTCATTTGTCAAGAAATAACGTTCTTCAGGAAATTCTAATGAAGTAAAAGCTAAAGAAAAGTATTTTCTACTTAGGGTAGGCCGTTTGATTTGCCCACTTATGTCACCCCGTTATTTTTCCACTTTTTTTTTCAACTTCAATCAATTTCGTATTTGTCAGAATTCCCATTTGTAACAAGAGTCGAATTCTTGACCTCTTTATTAGGGACTAGTTTAACGGCTTCGTGCGTTGCACGAGTGTGATGCCCGTGTGTATTTTGGTTTACAAACTCTAGGCACTCAAATGCGTAAGCAACAAACTCTAAGGACTCAAATCCGTAAAGCAACAAACTCCAGGGACTCAAATGCGTAATTTAGCCATACATAGCCAAAGACCAAAAGGGCATAGCATTATGGCATAATTACAATAAAATCAATGGGGCAATTTCCAATTGGAGGGCAAAATTGGCAACAAGTGACAATTGACCAAACACCAAAATTGATTGGTCTCTCTTTTATAAGCCTCCATGGATGGATATAAATTATTCACATGTTATAAGTGTCAACAATATCAAGAGTCATAGTACAATTAAGTACCAACCAGCTTTTTTTTTTTTTTCCGGAAATAAGGTTTAGCGGATTAGTTAATTAAATTAGGACTATATTAGAGGTGCCCATGTTTCTCCATCGACTCCAACCGAAAACTTCACTATATATTTTATCTTGTGAAAATGCTAATGACAACCCATTGGGTTGTCAATAAGGGAGGAAGAGGAAAAAAAAAACAGTGTTTCCAATGCATTAAAGTACCTTGAAAAGTGTTAAAGGTGTATCGGAAACTGTATTTTTTTATTCTCTTCCTCCCTTACGCACCCTAATGAGTTGTGATTAGCATTTCCCTTTTATCTTTTTTTAGAGTATTGATTTCATTCAATGTCTATACTAGATCATTGATGGTGTGAGAACCCATGAGGTTAGGTTGTCCCACATCGTGTAACTATCGAAATGGAATTCGATATATAAGGAAACGCCTGACAGCTACTGATAACTCGAGGTTAACCTTTTGAGTCACGTGATTAGACTAAGAATTAGCAGATCAGCTGGAACGGATCATTATAGATGTTGAGTATTATGTACTCCCTCCGTCCCAATTTGTTTGCTCACTACGAAACTACGTGCAATTTTCAAACTAAAAAATAATGTACTTGCAAAAATAATTTTCTAATCAATGTGGATCGTGTTTGATAGATCTCATTGAAAA
>JAXBDA010008932.1:0-13650 GCA_036023075.1 Gaultheria prostrata
TCCGCTTTGGAGTAAAATATCATGGGAGGGAGAGCTATAATATTAAGAAGGTCTTAGAATTGAAGGGAATTGAAATTTCAGAACAGGAAATTAAAGCTCTTGACATTTTGGAGGGTGATGCCTCCATTTCTATGGAGTTCTGATTTGCCGCTTGCCTATTGATGGGAGATCTCGTGTTGATATCATTCTTGCTAGTTGGAGGTTTCGTCGTTTGGGGTTTTTTGCTTTTCAGGGTGTTTTGGATGCTTCTGACTTTGCTTGCTCTTGGTTGGTCTAGGGGAAGGTCATTTTTGGTAGTTTCGTTGTCTTGCTGTAGTTTTTGGGGGTGTCTCAAGAGTGTTTTTTCTGGTGTTTGGTTCAGGTTTTGGGTGGTATCTTGCCACCCTTCTTGTTTTTATTTTTTCCTTTGGGCCCTTGGCGTTTTCAGTCTCGGTTCCCTTTAATCTTTGTAATTCGTTTTCAAAGATTAATAAATTCTTTGCTTAGCAAAAAAAAAAAATGTCCGAGAGCTTGCTCTTGATCTAAAGATAGAGCCTGTAGTTGAATTGCCCCAAGTCCTCCTTACCTCTGGCAATCTTGTGGTTAAAGTTAGCTGGTTGTGTGTTCTTTCGGTATCCTACGTTGGTGTTCTTACCAAGTCTCAAGGTGCTCCATCTCCATTCGTTGACTTTTCTTGATTATGATTCTTTTAAAAACCGCCTTTCTGGCTGCCCAGCTCTCGAAGAACTGAACATGATTATGTCAGGCAAAGACATATAGTTTGCTCTTCTACACTCAAGAAATTGTGTATAAGAAACACACTCAACGGGACAAGTTTCCGACAATATGGGGTTGCAATTAAAGCACCAGTTCTTGAAAGCCTCAAGTTTGTCAATTGTGAGTCCATGGTTTTGACGCAGATGAACTCCCTCCCTTAGTTGAAGCAACCTTTCGTGCTTCACTTCTAGGAGGTGCCAGTGACTATGAGAGGACCGACATCACTACTACGGGGTAGTTAGAATGCTTGCAAAGTCTCCTATTGTGCAGCATTTGAGGTTAGATCATGACATTGTCAAGGCAACCAATTTATATTGTACTTTTTATTGTGATAAGTATATATGTCAGGTAAAAATCTCATCTTTTGGTTACCTTCTAGGCCTTCGTCTGTGCTTCTGTCTATAAGCTACCATTGTTTCATACTTTACCCATTTGCACATAGACATTCATGAGATTCAGTGCTCAGTTTTGACTGATTTGCTTGTTCAAGTTCCTAATCTGAAAGTTAGCAGGGATAAAAGTGTAATGGTGCGTATGCGGAATGGGGCTACAGAGAATGTTCCCAAATTTCTGTCACTCAGCTTGGAGGCAGTTGAACTTAATGAATTTGCCAGGCATAAGGAGGAAATTGATTTCGTAAGGTATCTTTCGGAGAAGGCCGTGTTCTTGAAGAAGTTAACGATTAATTTGCGGAGAAGGAATAAGAAAATAAAGATAAATCCTCTAAAGTATGCAAGAGGCTGGAGCAAATGTCGAATTGGATTTGTGCTACCTGAACAGCTCGGTGGAGAGCCTTTTGGTAGCTTCTACAGCACCTAGAGTCAATCGATCTTTTATCTTTCCTTTTATTGAAAATCTACGAACATGCTTCTACTACCTTTTTCTTGTCAATCACAGACCCAAAAGATCCAGGAGGTTGTCTCATAGACGTCTTACTGCTGTTTTTAGTTCTGGTTTGATGCTTTGGTACCCCTCAGCTTTTGGGCTCCTTGGAGATCTGCTTATCCTGGTTGATACAACAACAATAACAACAATAACATAACCCATCTAGTCCCCAATCATTGGGGGTATGGGCGGGGATGATTGGAGACAAACCTAACCTTTGGCAATAATCACTAAGTGGCTACTCTCAAAATACTACTGAGACAGTGGCCCCCCTAAACCTCCAAGAACCGAGGAGCTATAGGGGCTTTTTGTTGCAGAACCATGCCCCCTAATCAAAGCTGAAAGGATAACCTTTGGCTTATCCTGGTTGATGGGTCTGCTATTTTTCTGTCGTCCGTTCTCTTGCTGGATCTTATGAAGTGTTTGTGTTTTGGTCATTTATGATGTTTAATGGTCCATTTTCTCGGATTAACTTGCTCAAATATGTCAAGAAGGTAAGTTCACCTCATAGTTGTCAAAGGCGAAAGGCGCACCGAGGCGCAAAGTCCTGTGGGGACTAAGGCGAGAGGCGAGGCGTGCGCCTTTTTGAAGCGAGGCGCACCTATGTAAAAAAAATTAGAAAAAATAGCATATACCCATACTTTAACCAATAACACTAAGCCAATGAGTTTTAGATAGCATACCATCCAAAAGATGCATAAAAACAAACGGGGTAATTTATTACCAGGTATTATATTCAGTAAAAATATAAAATATCACACAACAATTTATAAAACTTGGTCATCAGGCATTTACCTAGTACCTACTTCTAGAAAAGAACGAAGTGGAGAATTTGGCTCACTCTTTTCCACTCATTGAAACCAATTTTTTTTTACATAAACAGAGAAGAGAGAGAGACCAGAAACAGAGACAATAGAGAAGACAGGAGAGAAACCCAGAAACAGAGAAGAAGAAGCTACTGATCGAGCTCCAAAGAGAGAAGAAGGTCGTACGTACCATGAATCTGGTCGAAATTGAAACCCAAGGCTTCAAGATGATCGAAACCCAGAGGCAAGAAGATGATGAAATCGAAACCCAAAAAGCCAGAAATTGTTCTTGATGATCGAAATCGAAACTCAGAACAGAAACCCAAGGCTTGAAGTTGTTCAAATCTGCGCCTTCAAGTCCGCTCGATCTTGTAGATGGACAGTGAGAGATGATCTAGGGCTTTATTCGAGACCCACAATGACCTTTTACAGACCCAAAATCGACGGCCACGATCAGATTTGTAACCAGGTAAGAAGAATCTAGGGCTACGATTATTCTTTAAAGAAGCGCGCCTTTTTGTTGTCTCTCGCCTCATCGCCTTTTGCGCCTTTGCGCACCTTTCCATCGCCTTTTTGAACTCGCCTCGCCTGGGTATACCCCAGGCGCAAGAGGTGAGCCTCGCTGCGCCTGTCGCCTAGGCGCGCCTTTGACAACTATGGTTCACCTAATGTCAAGGATTTAGTTCACAAGAATGATTTAATAGAGATCATTTCAGGATTAGTTTATTCTTTTACCATGCATCTTTGAAGTCTTGGATTGTGTTTGTTTTATTATTCAATGATCATTTCACTTAATTACTACGGGTCCTTCACAATTTTCAAAGTTCAACGATCAAAATGAATCCAATCCAATAAAGAACCCTAACAATTAACAAACTAAACCGAAAGAGAAAACAAACTCAGGAACTCCCCTGGCCTCTGGCAATAACCAAAATTGTCTCATCACAAAATCACTAGTGTATAGAGGAACAACCAATCATGAAATGAACAGTTTATACAAGGAAAGAAACCAATCATGAAATGCACAGAAACAACACTTGCTCAACATTTCCACTCATTCATACAGTATTAAGACAACCATTTCTGTTACAATTCTCAAAGCTGTTATGAGTGTAGTCAATCAGTTCGTAGTGTTTCCCTTGTTTCTTGTTTTTATAATCTGCCCTTTTGTTGGGAGCTTTCTCTAGGGGCATGTGTTCTGTCTGTTCTTGTTAGATCATCTCCAACACTTAACCCAATTTATCAATTAAAACTCAAATGCTGAGTAAAAACACCTCAAAACAAACTCAACCCCTTGGCTCAAACTTATAGTACCAAAGTGCTCTTACTCAAATCCAAACCTTCTCTAATTTTAAAAGGCTATTTTGTGATGAGACAATTTTGGTTAACGAAAAAAAGGATAGTCTTCTAAGCAGTACACACATTTGGGTTTGTTCATTGGAGTGCTTCATATCAAATGAATCTTTCACTCAATCTGTAAGACTGAAATTGGGATCGACCGGTAGACGAGTCCTTCATTCAAGATATTTGCTAGTGTGATGGACACATTTCGGACTCGTGTCGAGAAACAAAACTTCTACCCTCAACATTTCCAATCATTCATACACATACATTTCAAATCAAACACAACATTCTCCATACTTGAAAAACTGGAAACTCCAAAACTCACATTTTCGAATGCAAATCCAGAAGCTTTCTCTACACCTTCTTTCGCAGAATATAGACATCCGCCTCCTCGTACGCATAATCTGGATGCAAATGCTCACGAGGAACCTTCTCAACATCAAAAACCCCACCACAAATCTCCCAAAACAAAATGTGAGCCTCAGGAGACCGGATCTGGTACCCGAGCAGCACGGCCCCACCTTCTCCAACCAACGCCGCCATAGCCGCCACCAACGGTCGAACCGTTTCCTCGATGTAAACGACGTCCGTCGCGATCACGAGGTCAAACGGCCGGCCTAGGGCTTTTATCTGGTCGGGCTTGTTCCAGTACAGCTGGGCCGTTTTTAGGGTTTTCTTAAGGACGGGCTTGTTGCGCTTGAGGTTGTGTTTTAGTGCTGGCATGACGGGTGCGATGTCGGTCAAGACGACGTCGTGGAGGCCGAGGAGGTGGAGGCCCATGGCGGCGACGCCGCAGCCGGTGCCGAGCTCGACGGCGCGTTTGTTGGTGAAGTCAAGGAGGGCGGCGTAGGGGTTTGGATTGGTGGTGGTGGTGCTTTGTGGTGGGGCGGCCACCCAGCGCTCGGCGAATTTGACGAGGAGGAGGGAGCAGGGCCAGACGGAGGTGCCGACGTGCATGGAGTTGTTGTCTTGTTGGATTGAGAGGACGGAATCGAGGACTGGTAGCTCGATTATGGGTGACTCTGTGAATTTCATCTCTCTCTCTCTCTCTCTCTCTCTCTCTCTCTCTTCTTCCTCTTCTTCTTGTGGAACAGTGGACAGTGGTGTTAGATTTGGTGGGCTGTCAGGGTGGCCCTAAGAAGAGTAGGGTTGGGCCAGGATTAAGGTCTTAGATTTGGTGCTAATTGGGCCTGGACCAAAACAAGTCCGGCCCTCGTATGAATTTAGTGGGTGAGTTAAACCAGCAAGTAAGCTCTGAAGACCTCACATCCAGGATGAAAGAGCAAAATAGTGACTCGCTAACTGTTGTGAGTCTCGGCAATTTGTCCAAACCCGAGATGCTGATCACTGTAACAAATCAGGAATTGCCGAGGAGGAATGCGAGGTTGCTGGAGTTGGCTCGGCAATTTGTCCAAACCCGAGATGCAGTGAGGCTATTGGAGATGCTTTTAATGTTGGACTTGTCTATGCGTACAGAAGGGGGTTTATTGTACAAAAAAAGAATAATTCCGGGATGAAAGTTTTTAAAATTATACTGGTGACAAGTCTATATAATTTCGGGATAAATTCTATTTCTTCTATATAATAATTCTATTTTTTTTAAATCTTGTGGTGGCGGCCGTCACTGGTTGCCCCCTAGCTTTATCTTTGTTCCTAGTCGACTAGTAGTTCAGTAACGTTGCTCTTGCCATGTTGTGGTAGGGGCACCGCTTTTTCATTCCCACCAAGGAGCTGTGGCTTTACTTCATAGGGAGTGTGGAAAATGGAAATCATTTGCCAATCAAAACTACCATATCCCGAACTGTGGGATAACCTACTGTAAAAATTGTACCAATATTCTTCTGGACCCGGGGGGACTTGTAGTGAGTTTGCTCACAGCCATTCGTTCTGTTTTGAACGGTCCGAATTTTAAATAAAACTCTTCCGGGGAAAAGTCTTTTCTTCCTAGGAAGAGTTTTATTTAAAATTCAGACCATCTAAAACACTTTTGAACGGTCAAAATTACTCACTATATGCCAAATCCCATTCTTCTTTGCTATAGAAAAAAAGTTTTGTTAAACAAGTGCCATTAGAAATTACTTCTTCGTTATTTCAAAAGTGAAAATTGCAAGTGCTCCCAAATGCATTTTAAGCCTTCAAAAAACATGCAAGTGAAATGGATGGATTGAACCTCCAAACCCATTTGCAATTAGCAGTTTTTCCCAACACTCTGGGTTGACCGACTGGAGGAAGACCGAAAAGCGATCAATCAACAAATTGCTATAATAAATAAATACCTTTGAGTTGTTGCCTTTCAAATAAAAAAAAAAAAAAATTGATCTCGAGTTTTCGTGACATTTTTCACTTTCACAAGCAGTTGTCGGTGCTGGACAAGGGTGTCGGACATGACAGGCTGACAGCTAACAGAAACAATCTTATGAGGCATATGGATCTCGAGATTTTGTGACATTTTCACTTTCGCAAGCAGTTGTCGGTCCCGGACAAGGGTGCCGGACAAGACAGGTAACAGAAACAATCTTATGAGGCACACGGATCTTGAGTTTTTGTGACATTTTCACTTTCACAAATAGAATAGTTGTGTTTCACCACTATTCTACAAGAAAACAGGCTAAAAGTAGAAACCAAGTCGCTAGATGGCCCAAAAATAACAAAGATCTCCATTTAATTGCAATCTAGGCATAGGCAGCAATTTCACGCTAGAAGATAAACTGCTGGTTCTACAGAATCAATCGAACTACGATTGATTGGGGATGAACAGTTTCAAGAATTCAATTAAAAAGTTCCTCATTACACAGCATCCAGAAAAACAAAATGATATATAAAAAACCTGCTGTTGAAATTTCGAAGAGATTCAAAAACTGAACAATATCAGAGAAAGAACTGAATGAGGGAGTTAAGGAATAATATGATATGGGGGTTTATTACTTCCCAGTGGTGCTCTCCAAATTCATATCCTGGAGGTTCAGCAGTAGGCTATCTGAATTCAAGTAAACTTTATTTGCTGCCTTCGACATTGTGTGCGCAATTTCTCTTGCATTTTCAATTTTCCTCAGTGTAATGAATGCTGGATTATTGGCAATTGCTTGACCTATCAGCTGGGCACTCTTGGCCTCACCCTGGAATACCATAGGGGAAGGTGGATGTGTTAGTTGCGGTAAAAGAACTCTTATTACTACCATACGGAAAAGTGGAATAGCGCATAAAGAAAAAATGAACGAAAAAAGAAACACCTATGAAAATGGTAGCACAGAAGGCATGTCAAAATCATCTACTCTCATAAAAGGAAAAAGATGATGAAAGTTTCAAGTTCTTGTTCAATTCAAAATTGAAGAAACAAACTTGAGAGGGAAAACGTAAAATCAAGGTAAATGTGAGATCGAAAATTGACGGAAAAGAACAGAAAAAAGAACATTATAAGAACTTCAGTGACTAAGTGTAAAATTTTGAGGAAAAAATCGGATTCAGACTAGTTGACTTAACTTGAATTGGCCAAGTTCAAATGGAAAACTCCCGGAGTTTAACAGGATTGAAAGAAATGTTCTAAAACTCGCTAGGCATAAAACTTGCTAGGCACTAATTGGGCGGAGAAGGGGTGCCTAGGGTCTAGGCACTGGCTAGTCGGCTTCCTAATCTAGGCGTTGGATCATTGCCTAGCGCCGAGGCGGGGACTAGTCGGCCGACTTTTAGAACACTGATTGAGAGGTGAAAAAGTTTAAGAAACAAAAAACAAGGCACTGACTTCTGTAGAAGCATATTTAAGGAGTAGCATATAAGTTTCAGAATTTAGCATCTTAAGGTCACCTGCGCCCGGATGATAGCACTTCGTTTGTCTTGCTCAGCCTTCTCAACAACAAATTTGGCCCTCTCAGCTTCTTGTGCAGCCACCTGTTTCTTTTCTATTGCAGCTGTAAACTCCTTCCCAAATGTCAGGCTTGTAATGGAGACATCATCCAGTGCAATGTTGAAATTTACAGCTCTCTCAGTCAATATCTTCCTTATTTCCCGACTAACAGCCTGCAAGTAACAAGTGAGTTGCCCACCAGAACAAGGTTACAACTGTAGTTGTTATCTAAATCCGAATGAAGCACCTACTATCCCAAAAGTACAAAGAATACATAATAAAGTAGGAACATCTAACCCATTCCTCACTAAAACACCATCTAATTAGGTCGAACTCTTTGTTTTAGGTATTTTCAAGAGTTCAAATCACAAAACCAACTCACTGACTTGTACAATTGTGAACCGACAAGGGTCCATAATGTGTCTTCGAAAAGCACAAATATGCTTATGCGCAAGTATAACTGCTTGTAATACACGGCAGTTTAGCGAAAACGCTTTTCTTCCAGAATTTTTTATGGGTGCATTGTTTAGACTCGTAGGAGCTCACCATTTATCAACGTCCTCCTGGATACGTTTCCTTTTGTTTACGAATCATTGTATAGCAGTAGCCAAGGTTTTATTGCAATTTAAACAGCTGAGTAGAAAACAAATTGCACCCTACCTCTCTCTGAGTAATGAGCTGGCTAGCATTGTATTGAGCAACCACAGCTTTCAAAGTTTCATGAATAATTGAAGGCAGGACTCTTTCGTTATAGTTCTCACCAAGTGTCCGGTAAATTGTAGGCAATTGGTCTGGCACAGGACGGGTTAGAACACGAAGACCAATTTTTACCTGTGCAGCAAAATCAAGAGCCATGTTAAGAAGTAATCAAACCCCATAAAAAAAGAAGATACGCTTACTTAAAACTCTTGACCCACAAGGTTAGCCCTGAACTAACGGTTTTAGAGCAATTTAACCATATGATGTCGATCTAAAAAGTAAAAACTGACGCCATAATTTAATAAGGAGCATAAGAGGATGGCTGCCAATCTCAGAGAGAGGGAGGATGCTGGTTATCTTCCTAATCTCCCAGCAGAATAAACAGCAGGAGGGAGGCAGTTTTAATTGAATTAGCATATCAGAAAATACGCATGTTAGCTGCTTACAAATCGACACTAATTGAAGGGAGCACCAAAGAAGGATTGGAAATACGCAACCACTCTTAAGTCTTAATTAGCAAGAAAGTGTTTCTCAAGATCAATAAGACTAAGGAACCATGGCAAATGGAAGGACAAACACAAAGGCTCCAGGGGTCAACAGGTTCATCACGTCACTAATGACACTAAAAAACCTCCACTGTAGCGCTGCTTTTTAATTTTATATCTAGAGTTCTCAAAGGCAATTTAAGTAATATGTATACATATATCGAAAGAACCCAATTGGACTTAGAGATCGGAGATGCCCATCATAAATCACAAGGATCATATTCAAAATTGAAAGTAAGATAGGATTGACAATCCTTTAGTTTACTGCATAACAAAAGAAGATAGGACAGAACCAATTAGGTCACAATGGGCATCTAGGGGCATATAGGAGAGATAGAACTCATAGAAGTCTTCCATAGGGACTTTCTTTGTTCCCGCTAAAACGATTAATCATTGTTATTTGAGGTTGATACTGCATCCACAACTTCAACACTCCAACCACCACAGCACAATTGTGGCAGTTATCTAAAGGAACATACCATTTGGAGGTCACGGCTCCCTGAAGTACTCTCCACTAAGTGGGGGCGGGCACGAACATCATATATGATAGGCCTTTCAAACAACGGGATCTTCAGGTGTGTCCCTTCAGGATAAACCTGCACATTCAATTTGTAAGCGTGTGGTGCTATTAGATAATAGACGACAATACAGAAACTTAAAATTTATATATATTACAATTTCCAATCAATGTGGAACTCAATACACTGAACACAGTAGAAAGCACATAAACATGATCTTCAAGAGCATATAAGGGAGCAAAAGAAAATAAATTCTCACTAACGAATGCGAAACACCATTTAGTATGACATATTGTTCTGGACAGATAACAAGGGATATTTAGTAAAGATATCACCAAGATGAAGAATAAGAAAAGGAATGGAAAAGCAAGGATGACATAGAAACTAGTAAGAGAAAGCTCAATTCTGATCAAATTTCAATTACAAGTTTTCATGCATGAGAAGAAGCATCAAGGCTAGAATAACACTCGAACCTTGTCTTTCACACCACCTACACGGTTGAAGACAATAGCACGGTGCCCACCCTCAACATTGTAAAGACTGTTAGCAACTCCGTACACACCAAGCCCAGCTACAACTCCAAACTTAATTAAAGCAGAAGATACACCACCGCCTGGCATCTTTGGAACTTTCATGTTGTCGAGATTCATGATCCTAAGTCCTGAGAATAAATAAATCAAATGCGGTTGCAAGGAAATTAACGCATACAACGAATCATAAGATGAACAGTAACACTAACATCCGTTAATCAAGTTCTAGCAGTGAACATTACAAATCATTAAGCTGTACAAAAGAAGTACAACGAGGACTCACATGGCATAGAGAAGACAGAACATAGAAAAGCATCAATAACTTCTACAAATAGTCATTGCCAGAAAATAATAAATTCCGTTAGAATTCCCTCCGTACGAACCAAATGAATTGCTAGTGATCCTCAAAGCTTTTTAGGAACGAAGATGTGTTGGCTAAGAATACTTTGCAATCTAACCCCAACGGTTCGAATTACATATCCAAAATAGATACCCATCTTCCATATTTCACAGATATGAAATTCAGAAAAAACCCAGGAAGTTTACAAACAGGAAAATCACAATCTTAACAAATTAAGACATATACGTCAGAAATGGAGCTCCCACGCTATCTTATATGATGATAAACCCTATATATTCTCATTCCATTAACCTTTCAAATACCTCAATCAAGCAGTAGCAACTCTACTCAAACAAGACTTACACGTCATAAATGGATCTCGCACTGTTACATCAAAAAGCTCGTATAAACACTATAAATTTATCACTCCATTAAGCTTTCAAATACCTCAATTAAGCAATAGCAATACACTAACTCCACACGAACACATCATAAAATACAAAGACATTGCGATATCATTGAAAATCTATGTACGGCCCATTGAAATAAATGCTGAAAGGAGAGAGCAGACATACAGATATTCAAAGAGAGGTATAGAAAGCATACCTTACGGAGGGACGATCAGAGAGACAACGGAGGAGAGAGAAGAGAGAGAGAGACAACGGGAGAGAGATCAGAGAGAAGAGAGAGTGACAACGAGAGAGAGGGAGGGGTTTAGGGCTTTATGCCTTGGGGTTTTATGAGAAATTTATTACGGGCCGGTACCAAAAAGACTTAACTTATTGCCCACTCCACCCAAAACATTAGGGCTCGTTTGGATGGCGTATTGGTTTTAGAGGTATTAAATAGTAAGAGAGATAAAATAGTCGGGAGATTAAATAGTAAGGATAGACTCACATTGATGCGATAGTTAAGAAGTGGATTAAATAGTACATGGTTTGGATGATAAATAATAAAAAGGGGAAAAGGAGGGTGCATGATGTAAAAACTATCAAATTGACTGTATTGCCCTTGTTAATTCACATATTAGACTATACATTTAAACAATTAAGTAATAATATCAAAAATAATTAATTTCATATACTTCTCAATTATATAGTGATAATAAATTATTGTAATAGACTGTTGGATCATTTATTGTGATATACTTTTCAATTATTGTTAAGTTGTTATAGTTAAGAAAAATTAAGCTATAATATTTATTTTTAAAAATTTTCTATAAAATAAAATCACTACATTTTAAAAGGAGATTATGTGTAAAAAAAAAAAACTAAAAAAAAAACCGAAAAAAGGCCTCTTATTCCTTCACTTATTTTCCCATGCTTCAGGCTCTGTTTGATATTGTGGAAAAGAAAAGGAAAAGAAAATAACAAATTTTCCTCTTCCTTTGTTTGGGTTGAGAGGAAAAGGAGAAGAAAACTAACTAAACTAAATTATTTTAACTAAAAAATTTCCTCTTAACTTTCCTCAATCTTTCCTTCTCTTTCCCTCCCTTTTCTTTTCTTTTCTTTTTCCTAGCTGCCAAAGAGAGCCTCAGTTTATTGGAGATTGAAAAAAAGCCTTTTTTATTCCTTCTTCTCTCTCTGTTCTTCTTCTTCTCTTTCATAGGCCGCTAGCCCTTCCAATTGACCGACCGACACCTGTTCTCTCACCACCCCAATCCGATCCCCAATCCCACCCCCGTGACTCCGATGAAACCAAAAACGAGAAAAACCCAGAACCAGACAAGGGTCCGACGACGACGATGATGGTCCGCAATGTTTATGGTCCGACGATGGTTAGCGATTACACAACAGATATGTATTTTCTTTCCCTAATCGGATTATGTAAATTTTCAATTTTTCCAATCATGCATGGAAAGTTGTTCGACCGGCGTCGAATAATTTTTCCAATTTTCCCAACCAGTTGTACTATTCCAGCGAGAGAGATATGGAGGGGTGTGGGGTATGATGGGTGGTCTTGGGCCTCTCCCACTCTAAAAGCTAGCTCAAGGAGTGAGGCTTTCCCTCATACTTACAAACTGACCACCAGCCCCTTCCACAGCCGATGTGGGATAACCCAACAATCTCCCCCTCACACATCGGGCCTGAGCTGGATGTCCGTCGACCCGTTTCTCCCGTGGAATATTGGGCTGAGACTGTTGTAAACCTAGGCTTTGATACTAGTGATGGGTGGCCTTGGGCCTCTCCCACTCCAAAAGCTAGCTCCAGGAGTGAGGCTTTCCCTCACACTTATAAATTGACCACCAACCCCTTCCACAGCCGATGTGGGATAACCCAGCAGGGTAAGGAGGTAATTTGGGTCGGGCGAGGAGGACTAAACATTAGCACCCCCATCTATATTTAGTCGGGGAGAAGAGGGATGAGAGGGGAAGCCGGATGAATTATCTGGGTGGGTTTTGGTGCCGCCAAACGAAGGATATAGAGTCGAAAAGGGATTAGATAATCAGGGGCCATATATATTGCATCCAAACGGGCCCTAACATGGCTAACTCAGCCTAACGATAGAACACACTTCTCTTCCGCAATACCCTCATCCGAATAGGTAGGAGTAATTACCTCAAAATTACCCGATGGAAAGGGGAGACGTATAAGGCTCCGTTTGTTTTGGGCGGAAAACATTTTCCGGTGTTTGGGTACAACAAAAAAGAAAAGTCAATGGAAAACTTTTTCCAAAATAAAAAAATCAAAAGGAAAATGAACCAACAAGCCTTGAAAATGTTTTCTGGATTTAAGAGGTGGAAAACCTTTTCCAACAGTTCATTGCCTCTGCCCCGATCTGAGAATCACGCCCGACTCCCCCGACACAGGTCATCCCTCTCTCCCTTGTCTCCCTCGTCTCCCTCTCTCATCGTCCCTCTCTATCTTTCATTCTCGTCCTCTTTCTGTATGTATATGTATATGTATCCATAGTTATATTTTTTCAGCTCTTTTTTGTCGATTGAGTGAAGTAATCTGCGATTTCGTTTGGTAATCTGCGATTTCGTTTGGTAAAAGGACACTTGTGATGCGATTTTGAGCATCAAGATCGGTTTCTTTTGATGATTTACTCCCATCTTTCTATTTCATTTTTTTTTTCATATTTGAACTAATTTTTTTTGTTCTTGGGGTTTTTCGGTTCAGATGTTTATCAATGTGACATGGTTCTTCTGTGTGTTGTATTCAATGTCTAGTGTAGTGCTTGTCTAGTAGTAATTACATGCTATGTACAAATTGGGGTATTACCTGTTTGATGAAATGTCTAGACATTGGGTTCAAAGCTGGAAAAGGAGTTGCCTCTAGATATTGCATTCTTATGATCTCAACCTTGTTCTGGCTTCTCCTAGCGAATGGATAGTAGCAGTAGGTAACACGTTCATTTAACTTCGTCAGCTAGAAAACCATCCG
>JAXBDA010008933.1:0-13650 GCA_036023075.1 Gaultheria prostrata
TTTCTACTGTATAACAGTAGGCCTTAGGCAGTAGCTATGGTCCCATTCCAAAATGGGGGAAATTGAAAAGGGGCTAGAATTGTCATTTTGTCCAAGCTAACATCACTTCACTGACCATAGGCAGTGGATATGGCGCGTGCTTCACCAATTACGCTGAAAGGACAGTGGTAATGGCGCGTGGTTGGCACTCCTGACCACCCATAGGGCTATCTGTAGATTTTGCCAAATGTAATTGATGGCCAAGATTAAAAGTGTTAGGATGATTTTTTTTAAAAAATCAAACAAGACAAGTAAAAGTGTGTTTTAATCTGGTATGTCCGTCACATAATCTTGAGCACATTCAGCTGTCTAAAAATGCAATTGACGGTCCGGATTAAAAGTGTGGATGAATTTTAAAACAAAAAATAAAAAAAGACAAATAAAATTGGGTTTTAATCCCGTCTGTTCGTTACATTATTGGACGACTGGATGAGCATGAGCGGTACCAGCTCAAACATACCCGCTCACCACTGAAAAATTCCTTGTCTACGTCTATTAGAGACGAAGATCGGATGCTCACGCACATCAGTAGGAGCAGGAGAGAGAGAGAGAGAGAGAGAGAGAGAGAGAGAGAGAGAGACGCCAACTGGTTCTGCAATGGAGGGAAAAGAGTCACCAAAGACAGCAGGGAAGCCCATCCGATGCAGAGGTTCGCTTCCGTATCCGAATCCTGTTTCTTATGGAGTAAATTAATTTGCAAATTGATTTTTGATATTTTCAGTAAACAAAAATAAAAAAATGCAGCTGCGGTTGCTCGGAAAGCAGGAGAGCCACTGGTGATAGAGGAGGTGATGGTGGCGCCACCCAAGGCTCACGAGGTTCGCATTCGTATCATCTGCACCTCTCTCTGTCACAGCGACGTCACTTTCTGGAAACTCAAGGTACTTTCAGATTTCGCTCAATTGGCGATTTGGCATGATTGGACATCAATTTGGTATCCGCGACACATCTCTTGATACCTAAAATGTGGTTACCAAAGTATTATTGAAGTTTTATTTGTCTAGTTGACAAACTTTTAGCACACGGTTTCGTGATTTTTGAAGGATCCTCCTGGTTATTTCCCAAGAATTCTCGGCCACGAAGCGATCGGGTAACTATAATACTCTCAGTAATTCCTGATCATCGGTTGCCTGTGTTTGTCTCGTCATTGTATTGTTGTTGATTTTGGAAGATCAAGGGGTACAGGAAGTTGATTTGTAATCAGGAAATTGATAAACTACCTGTTTGATAATCTGAACCATCTCAAGCACTGATGTTTGTAATGCATGACTACGTTTCTGGCCATTGAACATGAGCTAAAGCAACAACATAAACCGCACACATCAATTTTGAATTATATATTTTAACAATTTTACGGCTTATTTTTTTTATTGTAAAGTTTGTGTCCTAATTTTTCTACGGTTCGTCTAATTTATTTTGATGACGAACTCATGAAACTCAATCGGACATGGACACTTAGGTTTCTACCAGTACTTTTGGTAAACACTTTCTATTATAATTGCAAATATTATGATTTTGTTCTTGTTGTGGATGGTGGTTGTTTTTTAGTATTGTAGAAGAATTTTCATATTAAATGTTTCCCAATTAGCTGTTTTGTTTTCACTTCATTTGGTGCGTGCCAACAATACTCATTCCAAAGGAGAAAAAATGATGTTGGTTGAATGAGCTGCATCATTTTGTCTTGTCAAGCTGCGGATCACTAGACATATTGGGCCCATGTCTGTACATGATTTACCATGATGCCACTATGCAACCCTGCTGAAACTTACCATTTCATGAGAAGTGGCAGCATTGTAACCTTAATTCATTACTTTCCCCTATAATCGCCTAATGATCCTTAATTCATACTAATGCCCTACCTGAGGACTTGTGAAAATGTGTATTAAGGAATCTTCTTCTTAAGCATGTTGAAAGATGACGGAATTCTCAAGTTATGAGGTTTATATTTTATTTCACAACTTTTACTTGATATCAAAAGGTAGACAAGAAAGAGAAGCAACTTATCATATATACCAATGAAAAGTATTCAACGAAAATAGGGGCTGGGGTCTGTTCTGGGATGGGAAAAAAGGGCTGCAATCGTGGCCCTGTATATGTTTATTTGCGCAGGACTATTTGATGATTATATCTTGATTGTTCTTTGGTTCTATCATCTAGTTCCATCCTCTCCACATCTTTCTTTTGGTCGTTTCATGATCTAAAGCATTGTGGCCTACTTTGATTTGATCTTAACAGCCATGCATGCTTTCTCATTGACTACTGTTTTTAACTATTTGATTTGTACGTGCTTTAAGGATTGTGGAGAGCATTGGGGAGGATGTGGATGGGATGACGGAAGGAGATACTGTCATCCCAATCTTCTTGCCAGAGTGTGGAGAATGTGTTGATTGCAAATCCACGAAGAGCAACCTATGTTCTAAGCTCCTTTTTGAGGTCTCTCCTTGGACGCATAGAGATGGGACAAGCAGGTTCACTGATCTTAAAGGGCAACCGTTATACCACTTCCTATATGTGTCAAGTTTTAGTGAGTACACGGTGGTAGACATTGCTCATGTGGTAAAGGTTGACCCTGAAGTCCCGCCCAATAGGGCGTGCCTCCTCAGTTGCGGAGTTTCAACAGGTAAATATGTTTGCAATTTGCCATGTTTAGAAACTGGCACTCGTTACAGTTCAAATTATGGCTAGTACACGTTCACTGGTTACATCCTGTCTTTTTTTTTTTTTTTGCTTTAGCTTGTTACAAGATCACTTTGTCTTCTGTACTGACTGAAAATAATAGGGAGAGTCCACTTTTGCCAGACAGGATTCTAGTATGTCTAGCATATGTTTTTCCAATTTGAGGTTGCTGCAGTCCTTGTCTACATAGTTTTTCCAAGATGTAGAATGTACTTTACCAAGTTAATGGATCTTCGTACTCCAACACGAGTAACTTGGTTAATTAATGTTTAAACATTATTAAAAGGAGACTTAAAGAAGTTAAAAGAAAAGGAACAAAATCAAAATGCAACTCCCATCACAAAGTGGGATATGAAGTATCTAAACGGCGAAAGAAAAAAAGATCTGCTTCAGACATCCTCGTGGCCTGCAATCTAGCTTCCAAGTCCACAACATTTTTCCAGGGGGAAATGAACCCCTCATCATTTCACCACAGATTTTAAGAACACACTCATGCCTAAGTTTTTGAGATATTCATTATTATCTTAATTGTTTTCGACTATATGAGTTCTGAGGAAAAATATTTCACCGACTTGGATAAGCTTTGTCCTTTGCTTCAGTCAAATTTTCACCGTGAGTGAGCCAAGTTTGCAGCAAACCTTTTTCCCAAAAGCATTTACACTTGAAAAAAATCATTACTCAGGATCCTGAGTGAAGTAAAATACATAATCAAGCACAATATGCGTTTTCAGGGGTAGGTGCTGCTTGGAGAACAGCAAATGTGGAAGCAGGGTCCACTGTTGCTATATTTGGCTTGGGCGCAATTGGATTAGCGGTACGGTTAACAGCAACTAGCATAACAGTATTCTTTTATTTCTTCTTACTGCTATTATTCCCCCCCCATTTCATTCTTTCACGTTGTAGGTAACACTTGAAGTTGTTGAGTCGTTTGACCTTACCACAAAAAGAGAGAAAAACAAAGTTTGTTTCTAAGTGAACATCATGCTTATTACGGTGGTGTGTTGTAGGTCGCAGAGGGTGCAAGACTTTGTGGTGCATCTAGAATAATTGGTGTGGATGTTAACTCTGACAAGTTTGAAATAGGTAATTCATATTTTCTGCATTTTGTTGCGTTACTTGTGATATTAGGGAACCCTCGGAATCATCCTAATGGAAAACAAAGTACGCTTTTCCTGATGAACACATTCTTCTTGTTCTGTCGTGTTTGGTTTTCTTGGCATGGATTTCAAGAACGTTGCCCTTTTCTTTGTCAACTAGGGAAATTTTTTGGAGTAACTGATTTTGTGAACCCCGCAAATTGCAAGGACAAGTCTTCGAGTGAGGTACACTCGTTAACCCAAGCACTTGTTGTGGGATTATATCGGTATTCTCAATTTTTACTTTGGTGTCGGTCAAGAAACTGCTTATTATGGCTTGAAATTGTCACCTTAACTGGATCTTAATATTTCAGCACACGTAATAGCTAGAGTTGAAAAGCAAAAAACTAAAAGTTCATATGAAGGTTTCATGTGTGAAAGTATAACGACTTATGCAACCCGAAAAACCACAACCTCCATGTTCTGGACAATTTGAAGGAGATTGACTACTATTCAGTTGTAGCAAGGTGAGGAGCAGGATTTACCCCTTTAAAATTACAAAACATACTAGAGCTTGTGGTTCAGAAAGTTACAAAATGGACCGTGCATGGGTTGGAGAGAGCCCAATAGTTGCTTTAAATAGGATTTATTATGTCAGAATCAACTACAGTCCGCAATTGCGCTTTAGAAAGGAGGTATTTTGGGTGGAAGCTATATATAGCGTATCTAATTCCACTTTTTTGTCCCCACTTCGAGATTAAGCAGGGGATGAAGGATAAAAGACTATGTTTAATACTGCAGATTTTTCTTCTCTTACATTTAAGCAGGTAATAATCGAGATGACTGGTGGAGGTGCAGATTATTGCTTTGAATGTGTTGGCTTGGCATCCTTGGTGCATGAAGCATATGCTTGCTGCCGAAAGGTCTCTCTCTCTCTCTCTCACACACACACACACACAGGTGAAATTGTTGCGGAAGCAAGTTGATTGGGTTGAAAATAGGCGAAATTGTTGTGGAAGAAGACCAATATCCAACAGCATCTCTATCCACCAGCTAAGGTTTTAGTAACTTGAGAGACAATTATTTCAAGTTCCATTTACGACAACTTGCGAAACATTTGGTCTATCACCTATTTTTCGCCCTTAAGCTTCCTGAATAAATCTTTTGGTTTCTGAAGTACATATAAACTATTTCTACGAGCAACACTTCGAATCTTAGAACTTTCTTGGGGCATCAGATGACATTTCCACATTAATTACTGTCGTAATGTAACTTCAGGGATGGGGAAAGACAGTTGTAGTGGGAGTTGACAAGCCAGGGGCACAATTGAGCTTTAGTTCTTTTGAGGTACTTCACTTTGGGAAGATACTCACAGGATCTCTCTTTGGAGGTCTCAAACCAAAATCGGATATTCCCATCCTTATTAAACGTTACATGGACAAGGTAATCTAATTTAGCAACTTTTTCTTTTAAATTTTACTGAAGAATTAAGACAGAGCCTGTTTAATGAAGGAATTTGTATTTGAGCTTATTTAGAAATTCTAGATGCTTTAAATGAGCTGGTTTTCCTTCCTTCCTTTCCATCAGAGGTATATTATTGTTAAATTCATACCTATGCTAAGCTGTTCTCAGGTTGGAGTTGTAAACATAATGGTTCTGCCATCCTGTTGGTTTTGACTTTTCACCTCATTAATCACCGGTTACTCTTTTTTTGTGCTTTTAGGAATTGCAGCTGGATGAATTTGTTACACATGAGGTGAGCTTTGAAGACATCAACAAAGCTTTTGATTTACTTATTGAAGGGAAGTCTCTCCGATGCGTTATTTGGATGAACCGATGAGTAAGTTCGTCTTGTGGTGTATTTGCGTGCAGTATACACCTTCCGTAGTGCCATCTCATGTTGTCAGTAGATATCTCATTTTCTTATTTCACAAAAGAACTAGTGTCAACATTAGCTATAGCCTAAGGGCATGGCCGATTTTACTACTGTAAGTATTTGTAGTCACAGCTACTACAATGTGGGTTTCGTTATCGAATTCCCTATTTCCTTCACCTGTCAATGTCTCGTTACCGGCCTCCCTAAGTCTGGCTAGCCATTGTTGTGAAATCTGTAAAAGTCACACAAAAGTTAAGCGTTTCTACTGTCTGTCTTACACGTCTCTCTTATTCATATTACCGGAGGTGAAGTTTTCAAATTTCAAGGTTTATTTCTTTAGCAGGAACATATTAGGAAATCTGCTGCGGGTGGAGGGGTCAAGACACACTCAAATTTATATTTTTTTTGTATGTATATTTTGTGGGCCCTTCAAAATCTTGATTGTTATAATCTTCCCTTTTTTTTATCTCATAATATCTCGAAACCCCTCCACCCCTTGCCCTGGCCTTGGGCTGTTGGGCACCACCTGATACTGACTTGGTTCCTCTAGGAAATCCCCACTCCTTTCCAAAATTCACTAATCTGCAGAAACAAAAATACTCCAATGAGGAAAACAAATGTAATTCGTGACAAACAGTTTTCAAGAACTACCACTCACTTGTCTGGCTCCACAAATCTTTTTAAGATACATTATCCAAACTTTTCTTTTAAGTTAAAAAAGTATGAATCAATGTTTGCAAGTGCTTTTAAAAAAGTGACATTTAACCACCTGCTCCATGCCCATACAGCATGATTACCTCGCCACATCATTCTTCAAAATAGCCTTCGCCCTATACTCAATTCTTGTTCTTTGCTTGCGCTATCAATCATCGCATTCACGAATTCTTGTAGTTTGGTGGTCACGCTCCCTCCCTCCCGCTCCGCACGTACATTATGTGACTTAGATGAGGACTCTTTTGAAGCTTAATTAGTGGATATTGTAAAGAGAGCATGATATTCTGTGATTGTTTCCATTTAGGACTTATCCTTTCCGCTCTTGAATTTGGATTGGAGGGGGACAATTGTAATCTGATCTGTTCATTCGCGCAATTAATAGTTCGGATTTACTCAACAACTCTTTCCTGGAAGATATTTTAATGAATCCAAACCAATAATTACAACAATAAACAGATCCAAATTCGGACCATCTCCTCTAGTCCAAAAGTAAGACCGGAGAGGATCCGATTCCTTCGATCTAAATCAGATTACAAGAATGTCTATTAGAGCAAACTTTTTATTAGATTACTTGTAGGGCCATAAATTCACTTGTGGACCAAATCAGCACAAACAAATCTCTCCACCATCTAAGCCTTCTTTAAAAAAGCCAACCAAAAAGGAAAAGGTTTGTTTATTGTTTAGAATGTTGGAGAGACTCATCGAAATGAGAGCGCAATCTGAAACGAAACTAAAAAAGCAAAGTTTGATTCTTTTTTAAAGCAACAATTTATACAAAAAAAGGGAAATTCACCATTCTATTAAAACTGTGCAAATGCCAAACCAAAAGACAAGATAACCCCTCTTGTCTATAGCAACTTACCCCAACAAAATCAAATATAAATCAAACAAAGAAGACTCCATCAAAACAAACCAAAAACCAAAAATAAAACAAGAAAAAAAGACCCACCACAATAATTAATAGTAGCAATCGCCAAGCAAAGGGGTCCAAATGTAAATTCACTTTCCTTAATCTTTTTCCTTTTCCTTCTCTTCTTCACCAGTACTCTTGTGGTGATACCCAGGAATCTTCTCCTTGATCTTCTCCAAAAACCCTTTCTTCTCCTTTGGCTGATCCACCTCCTGACCACCACCCTGTTCTGCGGCGGGGTAACACTCGACCACCTCCGCCGGCGGAGGCGGAGCAACCACCACCTCTTCAGCCTTGTTGTGCGGAGGCGGAGGGGGAGCAACCACCACCACCACCTCTTCAGCCTTCTTGTGCTGCCCGGGTAATTTCTCCTTGATTTTCTCAAGGAATCCCTTCTTCTCTTCAGGTTGAACCACTGCCTCTTCTTCACACTTCTCGATCGGAACATTTATTTCCTCCTCGTGCTTCTTCTCTTCTTCTTCTTCTTTCTTCTCCCCCGCTATCACTTCCTTCAATCCCTTCTTTTTCTTCTTCTTCTTTTTCTCTCCATCTCCCTCCTTCTCCTCCTCATCGCTAGACTGCAAAATTTCAAACAATAGGCACAGATGAATACAGTGGCGGAGGCAGTATTTGTACTTGTACTCAGTGGAGACAAAATCGCATATATTTTCACAGTAACAACAAATATTATAGTCTAGAAAATAAATATTGCTACTTCTAGTTCTGAAGAAAAAAAACCACGACCGAAAAATAGTAACTTAAAATTTTAGGCGATTTTTTCCTTGTATATATAGAAACATATTCAATTTTTAAACCACGACCGAAAAATAGCAACTTAAAATTTTAGGCGATTTTTTCCTTGTATATATAGAGACATATTCAATTTTTAAACCACGACCGAAAAATAGTAACTTAAAATTTTAGGGGATTTTTTCCTTGCATATATAGAAACTTAATTCAATTTTTTTTTTCCACTCAAAAGACTTGCAGAGCCAATCCTATACTCCCTCCATCCCGAATTTCTTATTTTTTTTAAATTATTTATATCTTTAAATCTATAATATTTTTTACGATTTTGAAAGAACTATCAAATGGGATTCATATTGAATATATGTATATAACTGAAAATATTATCCAATTTTTTGAGGTGTCATGAACAGTTGAGTGAACAATAAATATGGAACGGGGAGCATAATTTTTCCAAATGATCCCGAAAACATAGTGGTTGTGTTTGGTTTGAGTTTTGATTTTTGTAATGGTTAGAGGGAGAAATATGGATAATAATTAAAAAAATAGGAATTAATGATTAGAGAGATTGAGAGAAAAATGAAAATAATATTTAAAAATAAGGGTAATAATGGAAAAATAATTGAGAAAATCGAATCTTGAAACCAAAAACAAACAAGGCCAGCATAACTAGTGGGATAATTGGAGCGTGTGCCGAGTCCGGGCCAGGATCACTTTTCCACCCCTCCATCCGCCCCTGAATGGATACGTACATGAAAAAACCATACAACTGTGACGAGAATATTATAAAGTACTGTAGTACTTACAGAGCTTGAACTGCTATCGGAGCGGTGGAGCTTCTCTTTCTTCTCTTCTTCCTCTTTGTGCTCCTCCGGCTCCGGCTCCGGCTCCGACACCTTTACCTTCTCGAACTCCGTAACCAACACCTCCTCCTCCTTCTTCTCCTCCTCTTTCTTCCCCATGAAACCAAACAACCCCCTATCCGTGGTCTCAACAGCCACCTCCTTGGTGGGTGTTATCGCGGGGGCGCTCTCGCACTCTCCGCTCTTGTCCTCGACGTGGTGGTGGTGGTGTTCCTCGGCCATTTTCAGATCAAAAAATGATCAAACAGGAATATCGAAAAGACGAACAAAGAAAAGTAAAGTGAAACTCTCAGTGAAATGGAATGGGAAATTGATAGGAATCCGAAAGTCTCGTGATGTGATTTTTTATAGAGTATGAGGGAGCGGAGGGGGCTTTTTATAGGACACCGGTACGCGTAGTGGACGCGATTAAGTAAAGAAGCCCAAAGGTGTGAGTGACCAATGGAGTGCACTTTAGGTAACGTGACGGGTACATACCATTTAGTATGCAGGATTACTAATATCTAGTATCTTGACAGGTAGATATTTTATGGGCAATTCTAGAAAGGGAAAAAAATGAACGGAGTGGACACAGATTTGTCGGGAAATCGTGCAATGTTTGGAAACTCCATAAATGTGAGATTTACGTAGATTATGGATTCTAAAGGAGAGAGATATTTTGTTGATGGGATTATAATGATATTATAAGAAAAGTAGAATAAAAACTGATTTTGTTATTACGATATCGGCTACATACCATTTAAAAAAAACGATGATTCTATATATTCCTATTATGCTTGTCACGGGCAGATATTTAAGAGCAATGCTAGAGACATGAAAAAGTGCTCCAAAATGGAAATAGATTTGTTAGGAAATCATCCTAAATTTCACATGGTAAATATGAGATTTATGTAGATTACAGATTCTAAGGGAGATACATATTTTATTGAAACAATTGTAATTTTTTATAAAGAGAATACAAGAAAAAACTGGTATTGTAGGCTTTTAACGTGTTGAAAAATAATTTTCACATTAGTTAAATTTTAAAACTTACTCCAAAGAAGTACTTCAAAGTTAGAATGAGTTCAGACAGTGTTAAAGAAAACAATCATACTATGCGGAGCCGGTCCTAACTGTTTGGAGGCTTAAAGCGAAAACCAAAATGAGACTTTTTTTATAATCTTAATGAGTAAAATGTAAGTAAATTAAAATTCCAAAAACAAATACAATTATTCATCCATAATAAATAACCCTAAAATGATGTACATATTTTTTTATTACAAAAGATACTTAGGGGCACTAAAATATGGGGCCCCTGAAATTCGTAGTTTTTTTTTGGGTCTAAATTGGCCGCAATTAGCGCTGGGCCACTATGGCTTAGTTTGGTTTAATAATCCATTTGAATTATTTTTTTGTCTTTCTTCAAAAAAAAAATTTGCCATTGTTAGTTCTGTATCAATCTGGCCTTGTCGATAGAAATCTGAAAAGAAAAAATTATAAACTAAATTATTTTCTTTAATAAAGACAAGTTATTCAAAAAAAATCTTTCTGTTTTAGATTATTTTTTCCTTTACTCAAAAAATTTATTAATTTTAATATTATTTTTTTTACTTTTTAGATTTCTCCTCTGATCCAAAAAAAATTAACGCAAAATAAAAAAAAGTTCGAATTTTGTAAATAAAAACAAAGAATAATCTAAAGGATTGTAGATGTCTGTTGATGGGAACGAGTGTAGTGTAACGTTTACTGCCAATCAGATCGACGATGAGTCAAAAAGATAACACGTGGAAAGTAGAAAGACGCCAGACTGTCATTTAATACTTGCGTAAATGACGCCAGACTGTCATTTTACTTGCGTATAATGACGAATGGATAGTAGACACGTGGACACGAACGTGGAGGGGGGTCCACGTGGGACCCAAAATTGTCGGCCTTGCTTTTAGATTTTAATGAGAAAGTCGGTGGAAGAATGCGCTGGAAAACCGAAAGTCATGTGGCGGGAGAGGGGAGTGGTTGTCGGGATCCACGACTTGTTGGTGCATGGTGGGTCTCGTGCGTGTGGCTCTTTCCTCCCTCCATACCCTTCAATTTCTCAATTTTCGTGTCCATCCCTATCGGAATCGTTCATTTTGTTTGAAATAATGTTAACTAATACCTCGTAAAAAATTAATTAAATCGGATATCGGGAATAAAAAATTGGATGAACCGACAGAGCATTTTCTGATATCCGACTGATTTTATTTTTTACGGGATACAAGTAAACATTATTTAGAAAAATATGAACGGCTCCGATTATTCGTGTGGGAATCCGAGGAGATCCAAAACAATAGATTTGTACAAAAATCTGTACAAAAAAATTTGTACCTATATGTTTATTGATGGATGATTAGAGGTAAATGCATATTTAAGAAAATTTTATTCAATTTCGATTCCTCTCTTCGAGATGAACCTATAATCTTTAAAAGTTTGACGCAAAACTATCAAAGGAAAAAAAACAAAACTAAAAACATCATTAAGCCAATGAAACTGGAACGGACTCTAAATTATTTTTTATCATCTCATTTTCCTTCTTCAAATCTGTTGGTTCATAAAGCTATAGATGTAAGATTAAGCTAATTTTTTATATAGATGACAAATTCGATGAGTTCTACAAAATGAATGATTCTGATAATTGTTTTGGACTCTAAAAGAGCCCACATATGTCTAAAACTGGATGAGACTGGAGAATGGATTTACTGGACAGAAGCTTTGTCCCCATTTTTCAAACGAGTTCGGATCCTATCCCATCTGGAGAGGGACTCATGAGACAGCACCCCTTCAATTTCTCAATTTTTGGGTCTATCCCGGGTTTAAATGAATGATCGGAGTTGTTGATTTTGAAAAAGCCATTGAGTACTTACAAAAAAAATTATGTTGATCGAATAGCGACAAATCTGTTTGGATTACATATCTTGAAAAAAAAAAGAATTTTATTTGGAGTGCACAGTGAACTGTTTTATATAAATGTGATTTGAATCTCGATGAGTTTTACAAAATAAACGACTTCGATCACCAATTTGAATAAAAAATGAGCTTCAAAATTGAGAAATTAGACAGTCAAGTCCCTTGTAAAAGGGAGGATCTAGTCTGGTTCTTGTTTCGGAATGCTGTCATTTTGATTTTTTTTATTTATTTAATTTGTACTCCCACTGTTCCAATTTTATAGTCTTAGTTGACACTTTTTGTCGTCCCAAAAATATTGTCTCACTTCAAAAGTAAATGTGTAATTGTTTTTTTTTTTGTGTGTAAAAGTTTTTTTTTTGCAAAAGAACTAAATGTGTAATTGTTAAGGAATTACCTCTTTTATCCTTATATTTTGAAAAGTGAAAATAATAAAATAGTAAGAAAGTATAATAATTGAAGGGTAAAATAAGAAAAACATGTTTTAAAAAATACAATGATTATGTCCACTTATTAAGTTGGAATCTCCAAAAGGGACTATAAAATTAGGACAGAGGGAGTAATATTTTTATACTATTAAATTTTTTATTTAATAGAAATCATTAAAATAGGTCATGCATATAAAAGATGAAAATAAAAAATATTGTGAGAAACTTAAAATAATGAAAGTGGACCAAAAAAAAAATTAAGAACTCCAATTGTGCACGTTAGTCGATTTGTCTCAATCCATATCCTTCACCCAAGACTCACTTAAAACCATTATCCAACCCAGCTCAATAGACTGGGTGGCCCACCCTCACCAGTCACACTGTCACACGTGGGCTTGATCTCCAATCCAGATACTTTTGGAAAAACCTCAGGGCTTGTTCGGTTTGGGTCTCAAGACCCGATTTCTAAATTACTCTTACTCAATCATCGCCTCTATTTCTTTCTAATCATTATATTTATTTTTTAAATATTATTCTCATTTCTCTCTCTATCTCTATCTAATCATTACACCTAATTTTCAATTATTCATTTTATTTCTCTTTCTACTCAAAACCCAAAACCCAAATGTGAAACCCAAACCGAACAAGGTGTCAATCTCCATTGCAATGATTTTGAACTTTGATTAGGAGGACTTGTGATTGAACGGGCTCAAATCAATCAATGAGAAACTTTACCATACACACTTTTATATGTGTGTGTATGATATGCACATCCAAAATATTATACGATTTTTCAGTAGTATAAAACTTACGACACACATCATTATTTTATGACTTTTAGTGAAAATGTTATGGATTTTATTTCTAAAAAGTTACGAGAAGCAAATGGTATCCTGTGAAAATGTTACTGTATGGGCATCCCCAACAATGAGTCAAACCCCTCTCTATCCCTATTTTTTAGGGAGCCAACCCCCAAAATCAAGCTCCAAGAGCCTCCCTAAACGTTTTCCTAAAATAGAAATTGCTACAGTACCTCCCCAAAATCCCTCCCATTTGGGGAGGCACTGTTCACTACTCACCACAATATTTAATTATTTCTCTCTCTCTTCCTCCCACAACATTCTCTCCCTCTTTCTCTCTCTCTCTCTCTCTCTCTCTCTCACTTTCCCAATTACAGTATTTTTTATTCTTTAATTCTTCCTCTCTCTAAATAGGGAGGGTAAGAGCAACCCCAACAATGAGTTGGTAAATTAGGCAGTGTACAGTGCATATATCTATTATAACTTGACATTTTTTCTATCAACACTCCAACAACACTCCCTATTACCCTCTCTATTTTTAATAAAATATAATATATGGGGGAAAAGTAAGAGAGAGACAAGAGAGAGAATAAAAAAAGAAA
>JAXBDA010008934.1:0-13647 GCA_036023075.1 Gaultheria prostrata
CCTTTTGATAACCATGCTTCACTAAGGACAACACCTTCCACGGTTTACAGCTACTTTTCTGTAATATATCTAAGACTCACTACTATAAAACTTCATATCATAGTAACTGAACTCTCTTAAAGATTCACGGTCATTGATCAAGCATATTCAACTACAATGTGCTATATCAACAAAATGATCAATTAAAGGCCTAATTCTTGCATGTATATATGTAACTTAGCAGATCATATGTTTCATATTTTGCTCATCTTTTATAATGCTAGCATGTTCCACGGTCATCTCAATGTAGCGACAAACAAATGATAACACCGAGCACACAATATCGTGCGTAGCACGAAGTCCCCCACTAGTTACCACTAAGTACAGAAAATGAGTCATTAATTCCCTAGAAGGTAATACTCAATTTTTAATTACCTCTAGGTACAACTCATTAATAAGATTACCTTTCTACCCTTCAAACACAAATTTACTCTTTACTCCACCTCCCATTCTCCACCTTCATCCACCATCCACTTCCGGCCGACCGACGAATTTTTCCGGCGGCCTGCTGTGAATAGTTAAACCTTCCAGCCGGGTACTTTTTCCGGACGGCAAAATTTACTGCGAATTTGTAATTTTTTTTATTAAAACTCATTTTTTGTACTTTTTCTAAAAAAAAAAATGTTTATATCAAGAAAAAAATAAAGAATCTATCCAACAAATTCACCACGAATTTTATGAAAAATTACGTGTAAGACTAGTATATGATTCACACCCAGTTTATACAACAAAGCTCAGCTTATACAAATTCAACAAAAAATACTGCGAATTTAAAAAAAAAATTGTGAATTTGTGAAAAAATACTGCGAATCACTATAAAGGAGGACAAAAACATAGTCATTTTTCCAAAATAGAACCTTGCAAATTTGTAGATCTAACAAAAAATACCTAGTTTATTGCGAATTTGTAGATCTGAAAAATTGGAGATGCCTAAAGATGTTTCCTGATCACCAAATTCGATGTGTATTCTTTAGCGGAATCGGAAGAGGATTGAAAAGAAACTCCGGCTGCGAATTTTTGAAACTCAGGCTGTGAATTTCTTAAACCTTCTTGCCCACTTGCAAAGAGCTGATCTCGTAAGCTCTCGTCCTCTTGCTTGAGAACTATCAAATTCGCAGTGATTTTTTGGCCTTGGATCTCGTAGGCTCTCTCTGTTTCTCTGTCGTTTACTCTGTTTTTCTATGGTTTACGAGAGAGAGAGAGAGAGAGAGAGAGAGAGAGAGAGAGGACAATACTTTTTTCGTTTTCTCTTCTTTAAAAGCCACCTACCCCATCTATGACTGTGCATCTCTTCTTCTTTTTCTTTCTTTAAAACCCAACTCATTAGAGAGAGAGAGAGTGGACAGTACTATTTTTCCGTTTTTCCTATTTCCATGTGGTTTATGTTTTTTTGGGATTGCAACCAACGCATTCAATTGAAATTGAAAGTGGATTACGTAAAGCAGCAGTAGCTAGAGATGTAGAGCATGTAGAATGTGAGGCCCATTGCCTTTTGTCACGCCAGCATGTAGAACGTGGTTGCCAATTGTATCCATTAAGCATGCAGAAGTCAAAGTGATGCCTGTTTATGCAGAACGTGGGGCCCAGCCCCATCAATGCATGTTTATTGTTTTTTGGGGAATGCAACACGCAAAGCATACAGTTAGAGACATGTGTATAAACTCAAGGGTATTTTGGGTAGAAAACACGCGGAAAACCTTATTGGTGCTTTTTAGGAATGGACTGGAGCAAGAGAGGAGACACCCCCAATTTTTGTACCGGCTCGTAAATCCCTCACATATTAATGGTTATCTGGGTCTGGTGGTTTCGATTGGGATCTAAGGTTCCGACCCATAGGTCAAATTGGAAGGCTATTAGAGGTTCACTCCAGCACGTGGGGATGAGCTATGTGGCACACGAGCATAAGCTTCCAGAACCTTCTAGAAGGTTCCACGGAACATTATTAGTCGTGTCATGTGACCGAAGCGGTTACGTGTGACGTCATGAGCTCATGCCAAGCACGAGAGACTTGGAGAGCAAGTAAGTTCATGCCTATAAATACCAAGAGATAAAACCTAGAAAGGTACACACTCTTAGACCTGAAACTCTCTTTCTCTCTCTCTCTCTCTCTCTCTCTCTCTCTCTCTCTCTCTCTCTCTCTCTCTCTCTCTCTCTCTCTCTCTCTCTCTCTCCGTTCACTAACTTGACTGTCAGAGTGCCCTCAGGCAAAAGGCCGAGGTGGCACTAACCGGTTGTAGGTTTGACGAGAGGAAGGAGATTCACCTTGCGTTGAGGAAGAACCACCGAATCACCCCCACACCTTGGTATAAGATTAGTGGGCATTCACAACCATTTATGTCGCCGAGATATACAATTGCTCTTTTCATTAGTAGGAATAAATCAGCTTTTCTGTGCTTGGCCTACCCCTAACATTTTGGGAGTCCGAAGCAAACTTTAAAATTTTGCGGCCTTGGCATACTTTATGGGAGGTCATTGTCTTGGTGGTCGATACTTGGGAGTTAGCTCTTGGGCACGGAGTTCAGAAAACAATTTGGGTTATTCGTTGCCAAGTTAGCTTTGAGAGGAATATTACCTCCTCTCAATATGATGTCTTTCCACCCCCTTCCTTCTCTTTTGTCAATTTCTAGTTCTGAGGCTGCTTTATAACCTTTTGGGCAGTTTTTTTGATTTAAAAAAACAATAAATTAATCTAAAAAAACATATTATAATGTAGGTAGACTAGTGATGAAGCGATTTCCGTCGCGACTCGATGAGGCACCTGCAAAACAGAGTAAGACTTGGGACACCGGTGTGGTGTTAGCCAACCAGCCTCCGATGTCTAAGTCAGTCCTTTTGGTATGTAGAATTGAATATTGCCCAAGTAGAGATTACTGGAACAACGTACCTTGTTTAGGTTATTTGGCGTCGATTATATAGGTCATCGAAGTGATTGTGTCCTAGTAAGACTGGGAATCCTACTAACACTTATCTTGTTGGTTTCCCTAGCATACTGGGCCTCTTATTCCTAAACGGAATGGGACTCCTAGTATACCTAGGAACCTTACGGATAAGCCACCGGGCCCTGTGGGCTTATCTTGATCTTGTTGATCAATAATTTGAGTCCCCACAGTGGCGGCTCCAGAAATTTCAGACAGGGTGTTCAATATTTACCTTACCTCTTCTGGCTCTCCTAACTAGTGTATACATACAAAATTTTCATATATTGGGTCAAGTAAGATGTCACAATTTTTCTTCTCGAATACTATGTTATTGGGTCAAGTAAAATTAAATCGGGAAAAAATACACTAATATATATTTGTGTACCGAAAGGTTCGCACGGATATTTATTTTTCTGTATAGAGAGTTGATTGTTGCTCAGAGAAAAGTCATAGTACGATATCACAACAATATATTTTTTTTCTTGGTTTTCCTAAATTTTTTCGTAAAGAGTGTACACTTTATTTTGAACTAGTGTATTAAGGATTCTATTGTGAATTACCAGGATTGGTGAGTGTTCATAGTATAATTATTCAAACAAAATCTAATACAAATTTATCACATATATTATGAAATATAAAAGGTTTTAGAGTGTACATTGACCATATACGGGAAAACTTTAGACTTTAATCGGTTGTTTAGATAAAATTGATTTGTGGGATGATTTGTTGAGCTAGGTGTTCAAATATTTTTGAGTGGGGTGTTCAACAATGACTATACTATATCAAAACTAAAATTTTTACATGTATTTCTAACCAAAAAAATTTCTTGAGGGTGTTCAAGTGACCACCCTTATCAAAGGGTGGAGCCGCCTATGGCTCCTAGACCCCTTGGGGTCACCACCCTTGTTAGGAATGCAGGGGGGAGCGGAGCTCGCCCATATTACGGTCCAACCCTGGTGGGCTGAGCTACTCTCTAAACACCGAGCTGGGCTCATTGGTCAGGGCTAAGTTCACACACTCCCCGGTTACCTTAGTGCTTACTGAATCCTTTCCCTTCTCGACCGAGCTCTTTATACTGAGCTGTGCCTAATTGGGCTGAGCTGACCTGGTGGTGAGTTTAGCCCTATTTTGTATTTTTTAGGAATGTTTTTTAGGAATAAAGAGCTCAGCCCTGACCAATGATTCAGTAAATATAATTATAATTATTCTTGCATTTTTTAGGAATAAATATAATTATTCTTGCGTTTTTTAGGAATGTTTTGGCTTTAAGAAAATTAAGCCGGATTATTGGCAAAAAAAATTGAAAGTCCTAGATACTACGACTCCATTTTGCTTCCTTAGCCTCGCTAGAGATCTCCACTTGTAGAGTTAGATCGACATCGTTTAATGTTGAATATATCCGTAATGATTGTTTTAATGCTATCATGCAATTAGCAAGTAGATATGATAGCCACCACAGGGATAAATTTTTGATTGACAATCTCATCTCCGAGATCCACCATCTTACTTTTTGTAGGATTTCCAAATTTTCACACAGAGAGGTTGAGAGGGCTCATTTGCTTGCCAAACAAGCTCTCACTGATTTCATTTCCCATCCGAATACAGGGGCAGAGACCAACTTGCTCAGGACGTTACCTGACTTTTGTAGTAGCGGTCTTTGTTTATTGTTGCAGTTCATGTTTTGTCCGTTGTTCATAAGTGTTTGTTGTTACTTTGAAAACGTATCCCTTGTTTGCTGGCTTTTATCTATGGCAATTCTCTCTTTTGGCCAAAAAAAACACCCCGACTTGGTTGGAAAATCTGTACATTTTCATTGTTCGAAGTTTCTTACTGATAAAATAGACTGTATAGAGCCCTGAATTTTCTTACGTTAATGTATAAGAAAATTCAGTAAAGCTCCTCAAAATCAAAGGTCATTGAAGATCTCGAGTAATTCTGTATATTGGTACAAAATTTTCAAAAAACATTGAGCTTTATTACTAGCCTACAGATTGAGGTCCGGATTTAGATATGTTTAGAGTCATTCCATATACGTGGGTTCCACATGGAACCCACACGCATTGAATAATGATGCATATGTGTCCGAATTCATGTCCGAACATCTGTGGCCACATTTTTTGCGATTCATTAGTTCATGGATCTAGGCCAGAAGGCAGAAACACAACCTTGAAGCATGCACAAGAAACTCCCTAAGTTCACATCAGGCTTAGTTCTGAAATCATATTCAGAAAAAGTGTATTCTCAAGAAGATTGAACAAAACATTTTGCTTATCAAAGTCTGATTGCCAAAACTTAGTGGAGTGCAACTGAGCAGGACATTGACTTTCGCAAGCAAAGCTCATCTACAAGTAGAAGTTTACACGAGTGATTATTCCGTGCTCTTGAAGCACTTGTTTCAGGGGTTTTTACCACCACACATTCACGTGGGGTTCATACACTTATAATTTGCCCATGCGAGAATCTGTAGTGGTAAAGGTCCTCAAAGCACCACTAGATAAGCAAGTAATAATTTTCCTTAACACAGACCATACGAATATGCATTTAACCATTTTATACTTCACAGGGAAATCAAATTCCGAAGCCCAAAGTACCATTAAGATGACATGTTTCACAAGGGTGAAAGGTGTACCTTAAGGTGATGAGTGACCCACTGCCCCTTTTCTAAAGTAAAACATGTGTATGGGACCAAAGTCAGATCTTGAGAAGGACAAGTACGTCTGAACTGGTATTGAAGTGGACTCATTAATTAGCATTTTGGGTTCTTGAATCTAGCCACAAAATCCTGAGGCCCAGCCCTAGGCATAGGTGCACAAGGCCGTCGCCAAAGGCCCCCAATTTTGGCGTAAAAAATAGGACCCTTGTGGTGGTCAGAATATCTCTAACTCGTCTGTTCAACTTGGATTGCTTCTAGGATGAATCACCTAACAAGCTTCGCTCCTACACACTGAGCAAACTCGTTAGTACCAGACCGGATCGCGGAGTCCGGAATGGTACTCCGACGATCAAATCAGTAGCTGAAGGAGAAGAAGAAAGTACTCAGATTTAGGATTTAGAGTGAGATCGTGCGTACCTCTTTAGGCTAATCAAGCTACCTTATATAGGTGAGGAATGACTTCCCTCCAAATATCTCGTCCACGTCACGCACGGTAACGGCTAGGGTAACGTCATGGTAGAACGTAACCGAGCATCATTGCCATTGGCACATGCAGCTAGTCCTCTTTTGACACGTGTCACAACCGTTTATGGGATATTACTCGTGACACAGAGC
Organism: Gaultheria prostrata; assembly: GCA_036023075.1. Taxonomy (NCBI): domain Eukaryota; kingdom Viridiplantae; phylum Streptophyta; class Magnoliopsida; order Ericales; family Ericaceae; genus Gaultheria; species Gaultheria prostrata. The sequence continues at coordinate 6,226 of JAXBDA010008934.1, forward strand.
AAGGTGGCCATCCATGTGTGCAATAACTGCTTCCCTCGGGTCACGCGCACTTGACCCGTACCAAAGCAATGGGTAGCCGCAACCCTGGCCTACAGGCATTCGGATCACAGTGCGGGCCTGAATGCATGTTAACCTAGTTATCGCTCGAGACAGGAACTTAATCGTTTAGCTTGGGCCTGGGGTGATCCCAAATGGGCCTTAGCGCTTTTATCCTTTTAATCTAATATGGTCTGAGTCCGTTGATGCATTATTCGGGCCCATACAACCCTCATTACGTGAAAGTGTTCTAATATTATTTATGCCAGCTAAACATTAATTTAGCAGCACTGCAACATACACAGAAAATATACCCAGAATTTATCCAGAATTGAAAATCAATGGCCCAGATTCACTTGGAGTAAATCTGGGCCATTGATTTATACATTCTAGGTACCTAGACTTTCTATTAATTTAGTGGTGTAGTTCGGGGGTAGGAATTCTTGCTTTGCAACAGCTGGTTCAAGTTCGTAAAGTTGGAAACTTACAAACTCCACAATCCGTACTGTCATCAACTCATAGACCAATTCCGACCAAAATGCAGTATTCTCTTTCCACCGGAGTTCCATTCAATCAAACTCCAAGACCAATTTTCAAGACAAACGAACTTCTGCCTATTCCAAGTGCTGGATCGATGAGACTCTGTAAATAAGGGGTGCAAATTACAGTTAGTTAAAATGCGGGTTTGATATCAAGATTATGGACCCTTACGTACACTGTTTTTTCAGTAAACTGGCCTTAGATTCGCAACGTACACATACGCGTATATTAGACCGAGTAGCAGAAGAATTTCGAAGATACTTGAGTAGGACCACTCGTTCCAGATGTAGAGCTTGAGCTGCTGTAAACAATTCAATTCAAATTTCTTCACTCTTCATGGACAGGTCAGGAAGGTCATGATAATGTTACGATTTGCTTAAATATGGGACGAAATTGAACTCGCAAAAGTAAGCAACTTGGGACCAATAAATGTGATTCAAGCCAGTACTTGTAGAGCATATTCTTGAAATTTGAATCAATAGCATTCCTAATTTCCTATGTTCGGATCATTCTTAATTTTGACATCAAATTGAAACATGGTTCTGCTCAAGAAGATTGAGAAGAACTTTTTCGCTGATCAACCTCTGTTCCCCAAACCGTGACCTGAAGTTTTTCATATGCATATTAGAATGTGACTCGACTAACCATGCTTTCTACTATGGATTAAATATATACGCAATCAAGACTCTGTAGGAGTCGTTGAGGTGCGCGTAAGTTGATTCGGACGCTATAAATTATCACCAAGAAAGTACAAATAATGGCAAACAATGAGTGCATTTACTCAATTTCAGTGCAAAGTTCCATCAAGAAGGCATTTCAAAAGGATGAAAGGTGTCCAGTTACCATATGTGAGGAGTGACCTACTGCCTTTCTTTGTTGAAGTATAAGATAAGCATGGGGACCATTATAAGGTTTGGGGAATAGAAAGACAAGTTTATTTGAGCTGGAATTGAAGTGGACCCATGAGCTTTTTTGTTTTTTAAATCAATCTGCAAAACTCTTCTACTCCACAAAACACCAAACTACTGGAATTCCCATAGCTGGCCACCCAAGAAGGAAAGGAAAGAAGAGAACAAATCCGATTCTCCAATTGTGCATTTTACCTGACAATGTTGAAGATATAAATAATAAACTTATGCCTCTCTCAAACAGACCAGTAAACACCTTGTTTGGAAAGGTTTTTGAGAACCGGTTTTCAAAACCCTTGAAAACCCTTGTTGAAAACTCAAATGAGTTTTTGAGAACCGGTTCTCGAAACCCTTCAAAAAAAGAAGGGTAGAAAACCTATTGGGGAAACCGAACAAGGGAGGGTTTTCGAAACCTGGTTCCGAAAACCCAAACGAACAAGTTAAGTTTTTAAATAAGTTCGTGGCCAACAATCTAATATGATATCAGACAATAAATTCTACTCCATGTTTGAACCTCACCACCTACATAATGAATCAATGATTAAAATATAGCCACACATGTCCACCCCATTAAAAAATAGCTACCAGTGAAGTGACATGTTGAAGATATAAATAATAAAATCACCCATTCTCTAACAGCTTAATTGTTCAGATGAATTAGTGGTTGACAATCTAATTGACATGATTCATCTACTTTTGTGTTTATGAATTGATAGATCGATCTACTGATACCGATGCAAATATGGGCATGAACATAAAGTTTCCAAACGAAATGTAATGACAAGAAAACCAACCAGATACAATCCAATGACTTCTGAACTGAAAATCACATAACCATAAGAATAACCCTTCCAACTTATAGGGTCCTGAGACTACAATGCAAAGAAAGGCAGGCGCAAAGTGTAAATGGGGTTGGGTTTTCAGAACCCGGGCTCTTAGAGGACATGGTCCATGGAAAATTAACACAGGACAATTATTTCATAGCACATTCCAAAATAACCAGAAAAACCAAGAAGGTACAGGAGACTGCAGTCTTCAATTCCACCTACCAAATTGATGCTCGTTAGATGATGGCAAATGAGATCTACTAACAACCTATGATATCCACCTACTCGTACAAACTACAAAGCATCAAAATAAATGGTCCTACTGTAAGTACCGGAGTCGGACAAGAACTAAGTTACACCGAATTGGATACGGGTTTGCATCAAGGATTTATTTAATTTTCATCTCAAGAGCACAAGACACAGTAAAATTCTCATATTTGTATGTCTATTACTATAATTTACTAGGATAAATGGTGTTCATAATGTGCCTGTTTTTTTATACATATATCCGCGTGTAGAGTGACCGACACTTATCTGTATATTTTTTGTAGAGTGCATGTAAAATAAGATATAACTGGGACTAATTGTTCAATTTTCAAAGGGAAAAAAGAAAACAAGATTTATGTCATAGTCGTATGGCAATTTACACATATCTGCAGATCTGCTCATCAACCAAAACCTCATTCCAAGAAGCATTCAAATGCATAAATACCGCAACTTATTAGAAAATAAAGTCAATAAATAGAAGCAATTAGTAATCGTAAACGTTGTTCTACAGTCTTATTGCAAGTATCTCATGTAAATCTTTATTGAGCTTGTTTTTTCGTGCCGACATCCTACCATGAACATCGGTGCTAACCGTGCTATCATAGTGCCAAAAGCTCATCAATCATTGAACACAAATATACAAATATTTATCACCAAGAAATTTGTGCACTCATTTGAAAAATGCCATACAAAATATATGAATGTTACAACCATACTCTCACCCCAGTTATTTCAACTTGCTCTCTGGAACAAGAATCTAATGAACACACCAACAACCTATACTTCTTTCTTTTTTTCCTTTTTAATTTCTTCCTTTGCTTATACAATTATCATATAATACATCGTCATACCTTAATGCCATCCTTGTTTACAGTATGAGGGTTGGCATCAAGGAGGTTCTCAAGTGATATAGCTTTTCGGCTGCGGACCCTGCCTGCATCTTTTAACAACTCAGCCAACCTCTTCTTTTCATCATCCACATCAGGATTTGCTGTTCCAAGCTTTTCCTCTCTCATCCCAACCACATGTTCCAGTATCTCTATTGCATCACCCAACCTAAGAAACCAAAAGAAAAAAAGTTGCATCAAAAGAAGAATGATAGACTAAACAACTGGGAATAAAAATGTTTGACTCATAATTGCATAGGCTAGTAATTGGGTGCACAACAAAGCCACATATATTCTAAGTTCAAATCTTTCTTCCCCGAAAATCTAAGTTATCAGTGACCAGACATCTCTCTACCGTGAACTGACCTTACCAGAACCCTACTCGTTTCTCCATTTTTTGAAGATGGTGAAACTTGATCAGTGGGCGAATTTTACCCTTTTAATAAATTCTGAGGATTGCTTTATACCAAAGGTAAAAGAAATAACTAAGAATATTTAAAAGGTCAGGCTATTGGCCATTTAATGTTTGTTGATAAGGAATACAAGGAAAAGCAATTCCAAGCCTTAAATAGCAAGTCCATATACTACTTGGCCAGTGAATCACAAGTCCAGACAAATTGATTAAGCACTAAGTTGTTCATCCAATGAAATTCCATAGAAAGAAAACAGATTCCACCAATTAATTACGAAAAGAAAAGGAGAGAAACTGCAAAAAAATTAATTGAAGATTCATACCTCCCAACAGCATCATATGTGCCAGCAAGATTGCTATATACCCCAAGAGTGTCAGGATGATAAGGTCCGTATTCCGATTCTAGTATACTCCTAGCCTCTTCAAACAGTTCTGCAGCCTCGTTTATCTCATAACGCTGCACACAAGCAAGCCCCATCTGGTTAAGAGCAATCCCAAAGAAGGCAGATTTCTTCTCTCCAATGGCCCTAAGCTTTGAAACGGCGTCCTTGAAACAGGTATAAGACTCAGAGTAGTTTCCCAACATATAGTACATGACTCCCATTTGTGCCTCAATTCCAGCAATTGTGCTTTGCTGACCAGGCGCATCGTTATATATCTTCAAAGCCTTTTGTAACAACTTGACCGCCTGTTCGATCTCATTCATAGACTCATATATGGCAGAAACGTCAGTTAGACCACTTGCAATCTCTTCTGGAGGAATCCCGGGAAGGGGTTTTTCATAAATATGAAGGGCGTTCTCACAGTATGATTTTGACTCCCTCACTTTGCCAGTTTTATTGTACAAGTCAGCCAGACGGACGAAAACAGAAGCAACTGCCGGGTGATTTTCCCCTTTGGAAGACTTGAAAACTGTTAGTGCCTTCTGATATGCAAAAACCGCTTCATCATACCTAGTCAAGGATAAATATGTGTCTCCAATGCTGCAATCCACTGATGCAACCTCAGTTTCCTGCCCATTTGCCACCATGGCCATACTAGCCAAAACAAGATGCTCGAGAGCCGCCTCATGGTCTCCTTTCGTTTCGCATATCAGACCCATGAGCCGCCTATCTGCCGCCTCTTCAAGTGAAGCCGGCAAACCGTTTTCTTTATGGATGTCAAGGGCCATTTGACAGTATTTCTTTGCCTCGTCAAATTGCAATGCTTGAACATGAGCTTCAGCCAAATATCGACAGGTCTCACCCACTCTTGGATCAGTTTCACCCAAGACTTCCCTCTGGGTTTCCAAACCTGTCGTGTAGGATTCTATGGAGTTCTGAAGTCGGCCTAGCATTGCGTATGTATCCCCCAGCTGCATATAACCAGCAAATTTAGCTAGGGCATGGTCTTGACCTTCAGAAAGAATTGGAATCTCAATTGAGTGCTCAAGAACTGGAATCGCCTCAATATAGCTGCCTAAGTTACAGTATATTGCAGCAGTGACATGTAAGGACATGACCAATTCTAAACTCGGCTTCCCATTTGCACATTTCTCAAAGGATTTCACCGCTCGAAGGGCTAATTCGAGGGCCTTTTGGGGATTATCCCCGGAAGAAATCAAATCCCTTGCTTGTTTTAGCAGAAATGGTCCAAGATCTGGGTTATCTAACCCAGATTCAGATGAGTCCTCAGTCCCATTCTGCAATTTCACCCCTCCCCCCGGTGAATTCCTTGGTTTCTTAGTAGGGATTCCTCCTGCTTTTGGTTTTCTTGAGTTCTTATCCGTAGGAGGCTTCTGTTGAGGACTTTTACTCTTGGGATTTGATTTGGAGGAGGATTCTGATTCCAACTCCAACTGAGAAGCTTTCTTTGATTTTGATGAAGGGGGGGATTTCTTTCCAGTAGAGGAGCTTTTCTCCTTCTTAGAACCAGAATCGCTATGACACTCATCTCCCCTCTTCTCCATATCTACTTCCTCTTCCATTATTTCCACTTCCCTCATCTCTCCACCGACAAGATGACGTAGCTCCGAATCAATCCTCGACTCTTCGCCTTCTGATCCGAAGCTAGCCCTAGAGGGTGACTGATCAGAACTCTGCATCTCACATACATTATCATAAAGCTGCTCAATTGATGGTTCCACCACTGCTCCATCAACAGGGGCTTCAACCGGGGTACTGTGTGGCATTGGTGCATTTTTAGTGGAGTTATTTTCAACTGAGTTCTCCTTCAATGGAGAAGAATTTCCATTTTCATTCAAAACCCCATCTTCAACAATTTCATCCACAACAACTCCAGGCATTTCTTACAACACCCGTACTAATAAATACCTTATAATTCCCAATAAATTATCTGCAATAGTTGTTCCAACTACAAAAGTTAAGAATTCCACTTTCATAAATCGCTAACATCAAAAAAACCTACACCTCTCAATAATTTAGGGAATACCCAGTTCAGATCCAAACTAGAACGATGTACTGGCATTAAATTTTAACAAATCAAAACCCAACAGAATCAATGAGTCAATATTGAGCCATAAATGTTTCAAAGTCAGTCAATATACATATATTCAAATTCAATAAATTTCCTAAATAGATCTTTGCATATTAACACTCATTGACTTAGCAGTAAGTGATAAAGAATTCACACACCCTAAATGTAAAACCAACAGAACAAACCAAAAAACGCCAAACAAATCACAAACGGACATACAAATCAAGAGAACGGAAAAGAAACATAAGTCTAGAGTTGACTTCACGAACTGATCCAATCCAAAAACAGTAAAAGGCAGAAAAAAAAAAGGGGGGGACACAAATAATTGAACTGACAATGAAACAGAAGCAGAAATGGGAAAAAGCCATACCTCAGAGACAACCCATTAAGGGCACCGGAATCTGAAGGGATTTTGTGTTCCTCTGGGTCTTATATATTTAAGAGAATACAGAGAGAGAGAATATCTATCATTTGGTGGGTTGTGGGTATATAGTATAGTGAACTAGTTTGATGATGGGGCAGAAGAGGCGAGGAGTGGGGAAATTAAGATGAGGGTAAGGGCACAAAATGGGATTGGAGTGATAAATTAATATATTGGGAAAGTGATTATGGAGTAAAAGAAAGTTATGGTGGGGATTTGCGGAGGTGGAATGTCAGAGGAAAGAGGAGGGCGACTTGTAGCCAAATTGAAGGACTGCAGGTCTGCGACCGCCGATTTGTTTTCTGTTTCTTTGTCGTCTTTCTTGAAGGGGAAACACTGTTTTTGCCACGCAGATGATGGTGACGGATTTGACCTTCGAGTGTTTTATTGGAAGAGCAAGAACTTCAATAAATGGAGTAGAAAACTAAAATTACAACAGAAGTACAAAAAAAAATAAGATCAGGCAATGCAAGAATAGGAAGAAAAAAACATTTGGGATTTACTTCTTTTTGATACCAAATTGGCTAAAGAAATGGAAGAACGGTGTGTGAAATGTGGGCAATTGCAATGGAGATGAATGAAAGAGGAATGAATTGTTATTGAATGGGGATTGGAGCTCTCGTCCAATATCCAAAGGAACGCTCGTCCT
>JAXBDA010008935.1:0-12500 GCA_036023075.1 Gaultheria prostrata
AAGTAGCTCACAAAGCTTTTGCTGAGCTCCTTGAAATTCCCGATAGTACCTGGTTTGATCTTGTTGAACCACATACGAGCACTTCCCTTCAGGGTGATTGGGAAAGCTCGACACATGATCTCATCCGGGACTGCTTGCAGCCTCATCAGGTTCTTATAAGTCTCCAGATGATCCAATGGGTCCGTGGAGCCATTGAAGGTATCAATCTGGGGCATCTTGAACTTCCGTGGAAGGGGCTCCCTCATCACCTCCATGGTGAAAGGTGAGTCTGTGTCGCGTACCAACTCCTCCACCGTGGTGGGTGTCTTTCCCTTTACTTGCCTCATTAATCCGTCTATTTGTGCCTGCATGGCTGACAAAGCGTCCAGGTTGTTCCCTGGACGCTCCAACGGTCAACGCTGTTGCCTCTGAGAACCTTGATTCTCACTGCCCTCATCTTCCTCCTGCCTTCTCGAACGATCGGTACGATCGTCATGGTTTGAGGGTTGTGGGTGCGTTGCCGAACGGCTCTCCGTTTGAGGGAGTTGGTTGCGAAGTTCCTCATTCTGCTGCTGTGTTTCCTGCAACGATTTTTGCAAAAGCTCTATCTGTTGTTGGAGTACAGCATACATCTCCGCCGTGATCACCGGAGGGCCATTGGTCCGCTCATCTCTTACGTTGTGTGATGCCATCGATCGAGTCTGCACCATATACGGAAAAGGTTCACCAAAAGGAAACAAAAACGGTTCCCACAGACGGCGCTAACTGATGACACAATTTTCGGCACTGCTCGACGTAGTACCTGCAAAACATAGTTGAGCTATGGGCACCGGTGGTGTCAGCCAACCGGCCTCCGATGCCTAAGTCAGTAAATCTCGTGTGGTAAACGTAAGTATTGTTCAAGTATGGAAGACTAGAACAACGTACCCTAGCTTAATTACTTGGAGTCGTTTATATAGGCTAACGGAGTGATTGAGTCCTTGTAGGACTTGAACTCTCTCCAATGCTTATCTTATTAACGTCCTTAGCCTATTGAAAGCCTCTCATTCCTGAACAGAATAGGATTCCTAATGTCTCTAGGAGTCTTACAGATAAGTCACCGGACTCTGCGGGTTTTATCTTGATCTTGTAGAGGGAAGAGTTTGGATCTCAAGCGGACTTCTAGACCCCTTGGGGTCGTCTCCCCTGCTAGGACGAGCTGTCCTCGTCCTCCCAATAGTTCAGATCTGGCAGTCTGAGCTGCCCTTCATAGCTGAGCTAGGCCTGCTGGTTTCGGTGGTGCACCTCTACTCCCCAGTCCTTGGGATGTTCACCGAGCTTCCCACTATTTTCCCTTTCTAACCGAGCTCTCCATACTGGGCTGGGCTCATCGAGGGCGAGCTGACCGTGGTCGATTTATCCTTATCACTTATATACTTTTCACATATTTCAATATATTTTTTCATCCTTAACGTGTGCTTGATAGGCACACATTAGCATTTTCCAAAAATGAAAAAGCAAATTGAGACGAAAGAAGTACGAGTTGGGTCTTGGGGGACCCGGGGATGCTGGTGCGCGCCCCTGTTGAGCGCATCCGGGCCGTCCATCTCTGCAATCGACGGCCCAGATTTTTCCATGGAATAGTACAAAATATTTTTGAACTCTTTCATGGATACATCTGGACCGTCCAAAAGTGTATCCAAAGCACTTTTGGAAGGCCCAGATATATTCACTAGGGGCGCTCTCTAGGGGCCGCTCACCAGGAACCCCCTCTTCCTTGGGTCTATGAGGGGGATTCAACTCCGTGAAGAGGCTATAGTCTCCTGCTTGACAGAGGGACTAGCACAAGACCGTCCCTTCATTCTGGTTTGGACACTTGGCATTCTGGTTTGGACAGTTGGCCTGAAAATGAATCAAAAATGAATTGAAAAACTTTTAGAAAGTTGGAAACGTGGAAGCTTACCTCATTTCTCATTTCTCATATATTATTGCTTGTTCAGGTCCACTCATCAACCTCTTGTCATTTTATGAACTTTTAGAAAATGTGCCTCTCCTTTTTCTTTCATTTTTTTAATATTCTCCCTCCTTTTTATGTTCTCGTATCTGGTGCAGCGGCAAAACTATCGATCTCATTGTTATTTGTATGCTACGGATTCGATTCTCAGAAATTCTCTCTCTGCTCGGGAGGATAAGGCTACGTATAATAACCCTTCCCTAGATTCCGCATATACGAGAGCTTCGTCCACTATATGCGCCTTTTTTTTTTTTTTTCCTTTCATCTTCTCTCGTAATGGAGATTGGAGGGGATTTTTTTTTGGAATTTTTTATATGCCACAATATCGCATAATGTATGCACTTGAGAGGACAGGAATTGTTGGGCAACCCGTTCCTCAGAGAACTGAGGACTTCCGAACCGAAGTAGAATGTTGCAACAATATTAGTACTACAATAGACTAGAAAAAACCTTAGCTGTGTGGTGTGAAATGTCTACCTAAAAGATCTCCTAATTGCTCATTAGGTATGATTTTTTATTTTATTCCAGTGAACGAGTTCAAGGTGTTCGATATGGTCAGGGTATTCGAATCAGCTTACGCGCACTTCAATTAATTTCCTCCCTTGTCTAGTAAAAAACAAGTTATCCACGCCAGAACTAAGAGACTCATAAGAAATTACTTTCTTGCGACACGATCCCAAAATCGAATCATGATCAATTGTGTGAGGAGCAAATTCACATCTGTTCTAGATGCATAGAGTTCTTCATTTGCATGGAGAGGGTTGCCTCAGAGATGGGCCTGTAGCTCAGTCAGTAGGCAAGTTATGAGTTCTTCATTTGGTGAGGGTTCAAACCTGCCACCCACTCTTCTCTGCCCTATGATTAGGGCCGAGTGTTCCACTAAGGGTGTTTTTAAAATAAATTAACTTTTCATGACTTTGTACGTGCTGTATTGTGAGAAAATGACCTGTCTTATAAGCAAACAAAAAAAATTAACTACAAACTAACCACAAAATAAGAGTAACAAGATTAATTAATATTACTCATATTTTTCTCTATTCCTGATTAAAATACAGTAATACAAAAATGTGCATTCTTTTTCCGGATAACGTTACAACTAGGCCCAGATAGATAAATACAGAAGAGATGCAGAACAAGATGATCATACAAATTTTCTTTTCCTTTCTATTTCCTTCAATATTACCAAAAAGGTAGTAACTCAAACCCAGTTCATTAACAGCCCTAATGTCTCTCTACACTGATGAACAAAATCTGGTGCATTGAGCGGTTAATCACGAACCGTTCGATAATTTAATCCTCCGATTAATCTCTTTTTCCAGCTCCTCAAGTCCTCCCACCTCCTCAAGTTCCTGCACCACAACATAACCTAATGAGTCCCTTCCGAAATAAAATATCACAAGGGAAATGATTTCCGCACCCTCTTTCATCACACGCACTCTTCTTTTTTGGTCTTTATGCACGTGTATTTACAAAATCACACCTACATTCTAATTAGTCTCTTTACTCATGAAGGGCAATCTGGTAACTTAAAAGTAAATAATGACGAAAAAATAAGTGTTTATGGATAAAAAGGAATGCCAAAATCACTCCTTAAAAGAACGAGTGATTATTCAGTACTCCGAAGGCTTTCTTCATCATACATTTATGTGGGAGTGACATAAATATGTGGTGAAAAAGGCACCGGAACACGTGGAGTAATACTATAACCAATTGAATTCATCATTTAACAAATGGATGTGATTAAAAAGGATATCAACAATGAGGGGACCACATACCTTGGGACCCAAGAACAGCCCATATGGGACTCCTTCAAATTTATCTGAGTGGTGGAGCTGCAAACCAGGACAACAAAATCAAAGAAGATCTTGGCGGTTAGATTCCGTTACGTAACACTTATAAAAGCCTCCATTATTTGACTTGGATTTATTACTAATTTAACTGTTGAAATTACTCTAATAACACGTTAATCAATGATTAAGTGTAGGTCTACGTGTAACTACCTGGTGGGCTGCAGCAACTCTTCTGAAATAAGGCACGTTAGCAATGGGACCCACCGCGAACCTTTTGTGAACGAGACCGTCGTGGACGAACATGTAGGCCATCCCAAACACCGTTATTCCAAGACCCTGGTTAGAGTTTACAGCTAAAAAATGAGCATACACAAAGGTTGGCTGAAAGTCAATGAAGACGATAATTGGGCGAGATTCACGTTGTACCCCCTCCATAATCTTTATTTTTTTATTTAAAAAAGTGTTCTATTTGTTAAAATAATTCGGAGGAGGGGACTAGCTAATACCACTCCTACCCCATTGTATTAGTTAATCCCCCCAAATCTCCTCTCCTGTGCAATCCGGTTCGTAATCCTGTTTGCAAACAAGCGAACAAACACGGAACTATGGGAAAAGGGGAACATCTCCTTCTCCTCTCGGCCTCTCTTATCCCACCATCAAACATGCCCGTTGGTACTAGAGAGAACAGGCATAAAAATATAGAAGAGACTTACAGCTCCAAAACAAAGGCCAGGAATGAGGCCTTTGTGGAAGAAACCGAAGTTGAGGAGGGCTATGGCAGGAACAGCGTTAATAATTGCAAATATATCATTCAGCTCAAAGGGTCCTTCTCTGGGTTTATGATGAGACTGCAACAACAACAAAAAATTCATGAGTAAAATTTCTACCTAAAATCTCTCCCCACACCTAGAAAATTGTTCGAGGTCTAGAAAAACCAGTGCCAAATACCAAAAATACCGTTTAGCCAATCGGAGAAACGGGTAAGTTTGGTTATTAGGTAATAATGTGAGTGGTCACTGATTAGTTAGGATTTCAGATACCTTCATCAAATCAAACTTATAAAAAAAGAAAGAAAGAAAGAAAAGACAGAGAAAATGGAAATCAAGTCAAGATTGGCCAACCTCGTGCATGTGCCATAGCGAAGCGTGCCAGAGCGCCTTGTGAGCCCATCTCGCCCAAAATTCCATACCCACCTGAAATTCAATCCAACTGTCAAATACTACCCCCACCAGAAACACACACACACACACACAAAAAAAACCCCCCTTAAATCTGTGTAAATGAACAGAACTCTCGAGGTTTAGGCTCGTTTAGTAAACGAGCTCGATAAAGCTCGGCTCGACTCATAAAAGCTCAATTCGTTTATATAGGCTCAGCTTGTTAAGTAAATTAACCTGACTCGGTTCATTAGGGCTCGGTTCGTTTGTGAACGAGCCGAGTTTGAGTTCTACAAAGCTTGGCTTTGCTCATTTACACCCTTAATACATACATACAAAAAGATAAACATTTACTTATTTACTTCAGAAAATGAAATAGGAAAAGATAAACATTTAGTACTTATTTACTTCAGAAAATGAAATAGGAAAAGATAAACAACTTACAGCAGCCCCCACGGACAGAGCAAATGTACCAAACATCTCCGATAAGGGTACTTCTCCACCCTAAAAAACCAATTCAACCCCAAATTACAACACAAAATTGGAGAGAGAGAGAGAGAGTAATAATACCTCCATTTGCCAAGAGAAGCGATAATAAACAGCCATGACGGCCATAGAAGTAATCCCCAAACTAGACATAACAGCGGCAACAAGGTAAGTGAACCGCTCCGATTTCTTCCTAGCCTTCTTCTCCTCCACCCGTCCGTCGGCCGAGATCTGTTTCTCAATTTCTTCCTCCTCCTGGTCACGGTTTCCGACCTGGGAATTTAATTTCTCGTCCACCACAAAACAAACGGTCGTCGTCGTTTTCCTCCGACCTAATTTCAGCATCGAAGTGTGGCTATGGCGTATTGGAAAGGAGAGTAGACAAGTGGGTAAGGTAATTGAGTCGGGTTTTGGGCCAAATGCGAACCGGGTTAAACGGAAGGAGCGAGAGCTTGTTGCGACGGAAATTCCGGCCGCCATCGACGGTGGTGGCGGTGACTGATTTTTTTGGGTAATTCAGTTGAGGGGTTTTTAAGAGGGAGGGAGGAAGGGGGATTGGTGTGGTGTGGTATTGCGGATGTGTGAGTGTCGAAGTTTGGACCGTAGGTTAAATGCACGTAGACCACCACATCTTTGGTTCAAGTGGGACGCTTTTTGGAATCCTGGAGGACTACTACTATATACAAACAACGTGGAACGTACTAGAACAAAAGTCTGATGAGTCGGTGTGAATGCTACAGTACTTGTTTTGTGCATAATGACATTAATGCCTATTCGAATTGTTCTTTTTCTATGTCCGGATTAATTTACGTACAATTCTATTAATTTTTAGAGACCTTCAAGTTAACCTGAAATTCAAATAAGCGACTTCATGGAAGGCCTGATTTGATAAATAAACATGAACATGTTTTTTTGATTTATGTAGCAATAAACCATAAACTCCTTTGGTTTCAAATAGCGGTTTATTCCACTCCTTCTTCCATCTTGACCGTCGATCCACACACGTGTGACCAAAAAAACCACCACCTGATTTTTTGTCAAAGGGATGTGGTTTATTGGCCCCAAATAAACCAAAAAAACATGTTTAAGTTTATTTGCCGCCGAAGTTAATCACTTACTCCATTCGTCCCAAAATGATAGTCCATTTTGGGATTGTGTGCCATTTTCAACGGCTTATATATTTTAATGTGAACCTCAAAAAATATGCAATATGGATCTTGTTTGATAGATCTTATTGAGAACTTTTATACGGTGCAAAAAAAATTCAAAAATTATTTTGATAAATACATTATTTTTTAGTTTAAAAATCGCACGTAATTTCGTAATGGACTATCAATTTGGAACGGAGGGAGTACTTTTTTATTTCTACTTGGTCAAAACTTTTAAGGTTGTCATTTTGAAGGGTTAATTTGAATTCATTTTTAGAAAGTAAGAGATTATTCTGTAGTTTTAAGGCAACGCTACGAGATGTCTCAACATACAACACCTATTAACACTATACATTTCTATGGGAGTTCATAACCTTCATTCAATTTCGTGCATGGCTTTTTTTATTTTTTGCAGCAATTTAAATAACTTTAATTCGCCGGAATTTTTAGTAAAAAAAAGTAATAATGCATGAAAAGTGTAATATTTTCCCAATAAAAAATATCACAGATTTTTTCGCATTTAGTACTGTATTATTTTGTGGGTACTTGTGATATTGTAATTTAATTTGGGAAGGAAACAAGGGTGAAAGATTGGGAAGGTGGAAGATGTTGTTTTGGGGTGGGGGAGAGAGACGGGACGGTGACAGGTGTCAGGGTGTTATTAGAGGAATGTGAGGTGGATGGGTTCCCGGTAGGATTGCGGAGAGCTAGACAGCGAATCACAAGTTGCCGTTCAAGAAACAACCATATTTCCGTCAGCATTTGGTTTTGTATTGTAGCACGCGATCTTAGAATTAAAATAAGCTCCAAGCCTCCAAGTGCAGTGTACTCCGACCTTGTTTGTTTTGGCTTTGGGTTTCAAAACCTAATTTTCCAGTTACTATTTTTATTTTTAAATATTATTTTATCTATTTCTCTCTAATCATTAATTCTTATTTTTTTAATTATTATCTCTATTTCTCCCTCTAATCATTACAAAAATTAAAACTCAAACCAAACACAACCTCCATGTCTATTATACTTGCGTACAAAATATATTTATATTGTGCAATAGGTGTTTTGGAAAGTTAGATTATTTTTTTGTTTTTATTTAATTATTTTTCTTATGTTAATTAGTTTTGTATTAATTTTTGTACATTATAGGTTCTTCGACTTGACTAGAGAATCTTGAAACATAAAAAACTATTAATCAAACTAAAATTTTTGTTAATAAAAATAAAGATAATTCATAAGTGCAACTAATAGATGGAATGAGCATGCCCTCGCTGAGGGCGAATAAAGCGAGAGTAAATAAAATTTAACTCAAGTTTGGCCGTAGAAAACTCACAGGCAAAAAGTTAGGGTCGTATATTGGGCTTGAAAGGTCTGTAGACTCTGTACACATTTAACGTTTCGTTTGATGGTTGATTGGGTCGTAGCACGAAAAGCATTTGATCATGACCGATGGGCCCAAGCAAGTCCAATTCCTGAGAACAGAATTGTTCGGTTCACTTTGTGGGCATCGGAGGCTGTGGGGTTGGCCGCTCCTCTCAAACAACTAAGGGTGAGTTTCCCAAACCAGATAAAATCAAGATTTTAGAAAATTAAGGTTGATAATCTCTTCCTCATTTGATAAAATCTTTTGGAAAACTAGGCATAAGTAATGTTTTTCTCAATTACCAAAAAAAAGAAAAAATTGTTTTTCTCTGAAATTGAATCCGTTAAAAGTCATAAACCCCGTCTGGTTCTAGAGGAAACGTAGTAGCCGACCTTTTTGTAATATTAAAACTCGAGCTCGACCTTACCCGGTTAATTTACTCTCATTGAATTTCTTCTCATTTTGCTTTTCAATTTCAAAGTCCTTTTCATCTTCCCATCACGGTACTTGTTTGTTATGGGTCTCTCGTCAATATATAAGCCTTGGACAGAATTTACAGCTCTCCCCCGACTCTTAGGATCGACTAACTCATGTGCAAGTGTCGTTTACATGGAACCCTTCCCCTCTTCGACCTTCAAAGTTCTCGTGATCCTATTAAATAGCTAGTTTTATGCTTTTTAAGTGGTGAGTCATCCAATTGTATATCAAAGTCCAATTCATTTTCTATTTTTCCATTGTAGGACAAACCTTCATGCATGTTCTCTTAATCTCCCCCTCATGTGTGAACCGCGTATTGGGACTAGCGCCCCCCCCCCCATATATATGACTCCCCTTGATTCTTTGCGAATTGCACAATGGGTTACTTCAGTATTCTGTGACTCGCAGAGTGCTATACATCTGACTAAAAATCTGATGTATCATGAGCGGACCAAGCATATTGATGTCAGGTATCACTTCGTTCGGGACATCATCTCACAGAAGCAAGTTGAGGTGAAGAAAATGGGAACGGCGGATAACCCAGCGGATATGTTGACTAAACCGGTTCCGGTTGCCAAGTTCAAGCATTGTTTGGACTTGGTTGGTATTTGCAGTTGATCGCCCCTCGGGGGCATTGTGGCGAGGTAGAGGTAGAAGAGGGTTACTATAATTAGTGATTTGGGTTTCAGTGGAATTCAAGTCAAGGTGGAGAATTGTTGGGAGTGCCTTGAATTTGGGATTGTGGTAGGCTGGCTCGAGCGACCTAAAAGCTGGCTCAAGCAATCTTTTTGGGCTTACTCGAGCGTTGAATGAGACGTAGAATGAGAGGAGCTGGCTTGAGCAAGGAGAACATGATGGCTGCGTGTTTTCTAAGGTTTTTGGCCTATTTTTCTATCCTCTTATAAATATAGGGGACTTTGGAGGCTCATAGGGTTTCATTCTTTTGGCTAGTTACTTCTCATATTATGTGGCCTCTCTAGAGTTACGGATTATTGCCGGCTCTTTGTATCTCCTCTTCACCATTGATAATGAACTCTCTCTCTCCTCGCCCGTGGACGTACCCATCTTGGGGAACCACGTAAATCTTTGTGTCGTGTTTGCTTGTTGATTTTGTTTGTTTTCTCATAACTTAGTCGCGTGCATAGCGTTCGTTACAACAAAAACATTCTTTCCATCGCCAGTGTAAAACCCCCATTTTCCACCACCGCCATATGTGAGTCCCACCGTGAGTTTATTATTTTGATCTGAACCATTCATCTTATAGAGTCCGCGGAGTATTGCATCCGTGCAAAAAATCATTTTCATCGGACGTCGATAGATATACAAAATTTTGAATGTTGTTTTGCAAAATAGACAGTCAATGACAGTTTAACTTTAAAATCCATGATTGTCCATCTTACAAAAGAAAATTTAAATTTTGATGTACATGTCGATGTTTGATCAAACTGATTTTTTTGCAGAAATAAAGTGTTTTATGGGCCCTACAAGATGAACGATTCAGATTAATGTTTAGTACACAATGCGGGCCAAAAAAGTAGTGGTGGAAAAGGGGTGTTTTACAGCGGCGGTGTAAAGAATATTCTCTCATTTGATATTTGTTGAACGGTCTATTTCAGTTTGCTGGAGGAAATGTCACCTGTGGGAGTGGTCACAATTTCGTATTGGAGGGTATTTGTTCCCGACATTTATCTCTTTCTTTTCTCTGTATAATAAAGATTTTAAATTTGGACTTGAACCTCAGAGGGTCTGTTAATAACCTGTATTCCAAATATGGATCATAAATCTCTCTTTCTAAAATTTTCTACTACTACTAATTTTCATTACAATCAAACAAAAACCATCAATCAAAAGTTTTTCTAAGTTTGTAACCATCATCCCTTTCCTTATTCAGATATACACAAATATACAATTATGTAGTAGTATTAAGCTTTGTGTTTCTCAGCAGAGTAATTGATTCAACGGATATACTGTATAACGGTATTTGGTTCGAGGTAAAGATCTTGAGTTCGAAGTAAGATTGATACTCTTCACGGTGATCTACCTAATTAATAGGGATGACAGCGGTACAATTCGGTTCAGTTATTAATAAAACCAAAATCGAAAGGTCCGAAATGATAACCAAAACTGCCGATTTTCTATTTATCTAAACCATAGCCAAAACTACAGTTACCAGTTTGATTCAATTTTCCACCAAAATCGGTGGTCAACAATTCTAATAGAGTCAATCACACAAAATATTCAAGTACAAAATATCCAATAAAAACCAACAAAGTAATACACCGTAGAGTTCAAAGACATTCGACATTCATCATCCAACGAGAAAACAACATAAATTAATGGTAGCAACTGTTGTTGTAGTAGGTGTATTCCTAATTGACGAGGAGGACTTCTGCTAACTGATGTTAGGTTCAGTTTTTAGTGCTGTTATCATATGAAACCTGAATTGGAACCCAATTGGCTGGTTTTTCTAAATCGAAAACGAAAACTACGGTTAAAAAATCAGTTCAAAACCACACCAATCGGTTCAGTAAGTTTTGGGTAACCAACGGTTCGGATAAGATTGTCATCCCTTCTATATTAAGGACTATCCTGACAAAAAAATTACTAAAACATTTTACTATCCTAAGGAGACACTCGTCGCAGTGGTTAATCGACTTGTCTTGGTTGGACTTTCCATCCCAAGGTCACAAGTTTAATTTCCCTTGTCAACGATTTGTTCTTAGAGCAATCTCCCCTCACGCAACCACGTGAAAAAAAGCTATGGGAGGGGATTTGACAAAACAAAAAATGACTACATAGAATTACATACATACATTGATGGGCCGATGCCTCCTATTTGACACAGAACTATTACTTGCTCTTGAAGCACTGTCATGTGATTTTCCAAAAGTGTTTAGAATACATTCTCGCTGTGCCTAATATTAGGGGGTGTTTGAGAGCCTCATTCTTCAGCTTTACATTTTTAATTTTATAGTTTTTTGGCTTTTTGGATTATGGTTAGAATGTATTTTGAATTTTGTAAGAGTGTTTGGGAGAAATGTGCAAAATGCATTTTGCAACAGGAGTAGTGTTTGAGAAATATATACAAAATACATTTTGTAGGTCTTATTGTTAATCAAAATGGAAAAAGTGGAAAATGAGAAATAAAAAAGCTCCTCTCATCTTACTTTTGACTTCTCCTCTCTAATGTCAAATTTTGAAAATGAGTTTTGAGAAAATGAGTTTTGAGTTTTATTTCTCAAACACCTAGAATTAGAAAATGAGAAGTGAAAAATGAGATAATTGGTCGGCCAAACACAGTGTATGGAGTCCACGAGCAGTGGTAAAGGCTGGTGGAGTACTGAATAATCACTCCCAGTTTGACCCCAACCCCCCACCCACTGACATCTTCACTTACCAGATTCGGAGGCAAACATCCACTCTTGTGCAAAGCAGCAAATGTGCACCCTTCGCCAGTGGTCAACAAATCTCAGCCCTTGATCAACCTCCATATAGGTTAAGATCTCAAATCTGAACCGCTCATTACTGTCATCCAACTAATCCGACGGTCCCCCTCAAATCAAAGTACACTCTTTTTATACTCCCACCACAATAGAGGACCTAGTGAAGCACGATTTTGATCAAACAACCGTCTAATATCGTTGTCCCACGTCGCCGTTTAAGAGCATCTACATTTGAGCCATTTAGGTCCAATTTAGAGTCAGTTTTTACTGACACACACAGATAACAATCAAAATTCTTCATTTTTCCTCTCCATTTGATCGGGTTAAGGAGTGGGCTAGGGTACAACTTTTGTGTCGGAAGCTAAATGGTTGCTAACTTGTCCTTTGGGGCACTCTAAGTGGGTCCCTGTGAATGAAACAAGAGAGAGAGTGAGAGGAGGGACGGAAGAGAGAGAGAGAGAGAGAGCAGGGAGGGGTTTGTCAGGTGAGAGAAAAAAGAGAGGGGAAAAGGTGCCCATGTGAGAGGAAGGTAGTGATACTTGGATCCTACTTTTAACACTTAACCAACACTCTAAAGTGCCTTAACAATGTCAAATGGACCTCTTTTTCATTCACTACCTAACAATCCTCTAACACATAATTTTTGGGACCCAATTTTTATACTTTTTGT
>JAXBDA010008936.1:0-13632 GCA_036023075.1 Gaultheria prostrata
GGGAAAGTGAACAGAGAGAGAGGTGATAGATACAGTCATACAGAAGTCTGATGTGAATAGAAAAGGCAATAGGAAAATAATCCTGTGTGGTTGCATGAGTAAAATTGTGGAATAAAAAAATAGGGGTAAAGTTAGAATAGAGAGTCTGATTTTATGATTTTTTGGAAAAATGACTTGCTAAATTATAAAAGGTGTTTTTGAGGTTAAATTTGATGAAAAATTTGGTGAACCTGATAATGATGCTCTAAGAGGTTTACTATTCATCCGACATTTAGTTGTAAAATAATTAGATTAGTTCACCCGTCATATAATACTTGGTGATGTGACATTTTCAAAAGTCGTTTCTTATTTTTTTGAATTTTAAGAAGGTTAAATTACCTGGAAACCCCCTCATCTTTTCTCATTTTTCACGGAGATCCCCTAACCTTTAAAAGCTTCCCAACTCACCACCTCAACTTCTAAAATTTTACCCCAAGACCCCTTCCGTCTCTAAACTCAAAATTTGCGGCCATTTTTTGATTATCCAAACCATTCAAGTTGTTTAAAACATGTTTTTAAGGATATTCGCGAGAAATCAGCTCAAAATATGACCAATAAGTATTTGATCCAAAACCAATATGTATTTATGAAACACTCTTTGGATCAAGCACTTCCTGATCATATTTCAAGGTAATTTCTTGCGAGTACCTCTAAAAACATGTTTTAATTAACTTGAATGGTTTCGATCATCAAACCATGACCCCAAACTTTGAGTTTTGAGGCGGAAGGCTAACGGAATGGATCTTGGGGTAAAATTTTAAAAGTTGAGGGGGTGAGTTGGGAAGCTTTTAAATGTTAAGGGGTCTCCATGGAAAATGAGAAAAGATGATGGGGTCTCCAGGTAATTTAACCTTTTAAGAATGAGAGAGCTACACTAAAATTGTGTGTTTGTTTACTAGTGAAATGCATTTTTGCTGACATGAAACCTCAAAATATGATTTACTTTTGTTTTTGCTACATCATTCGGAGAGGCTCTAAGAGCACCTGCAGTCCTGATTCAAAACCAAAATCAAATTTGAAATCTGAGTAAAAACCCCCAAAATCAAGCTCTGGTCTCTGAACCAAACCCATATCAAATTCCTAAATCAAGGGAGAACCAAACCTTTACCCAAATTTTTAACGTCTACTTTGTGGTGACCGGAAAGCATTCGCCGCCGTCGTCATCGCTGGAAAGCATTCGTTCTCGTTGTCAAGGTAGCAAATCCAAATCGATAGGCTACAAAGTATTTTGTGGTGGTTGGCGGTCGTGATTTCAGATCTGGTGACGGTTGATGTTGGTGGTGGTTTTCGAGTCGATGGTGGTTTCAAACGTTGGTGGTGGTTTCAAAGCTCGACGGAGGCAATCTTGGTTATGGAGGCGTTTGGGATTTTTGTGGAGGAAGGCGGCGAGCGGCGGCTAGGACTTGAAATCTGAGTAAAGGGTTGGAGAGGGTGATATCAAATAAAACTTTTACTTAGATTTTTTAACAAATTTGAGGAAAAAAAAGGTTCAGGCTAGAGTTGCTCTAACTATCACTTGATTGTATTTAGTTCATGTATTATAATTTATGAATTTATTTGTAAGGGAATAATTTTAAAAAACCCTTTTTACCAGCCAAATTAATGAACATGTAAAATGGTAATTCATGTGAGTAAAAATAAAAAGGAAATGCAATTTTAAAGAGAGTGCAAAAATCATTGCTAAACTCATATGATCATGGACCCAGTAAAAAATTAAGATGAGAGTATACAAACTCCTCTTTCTCTTCCTCTCTCTCTCAAATGGTTTGCTTTGGAGGATAGGGGTAGCCACCGCCTCTACCTCCCCTAACCTCTCTCTTCGGTTCCAACACTTCCACTTTTCCCCTCTCTCTATATCCCCAAGTTGCCCTTCCTCTTCACCCTCCATGAACCCTTGCCATTTCCGTTTCGATTTCTACCCACAGATCTATGCCATTGCCTTCTTCTCGGCCAAGGTGTAGTGGTTCTGGAGTGGAGATGAAGGGTTAGGGCTCGGGTTAGCTCCTCTGAATAATGGGGTCCAAATTCGGCTCTCTGTCTCAACCTCTGCCCACAAACTCACTCGGTTATCGTCTATTTGACATCGCCAGCGTCTGGTTCAGCGTAAGGGTGAAGATTGGGGGTTAGTTTTTTATCCTCCGCCAAATAAAGTGGCTGATCTTGCTGCGGTGGAATCCGGCAGCCTCCTTTCCGGCAGGTTTTATCTTAGATTTTATTTGTTGTTTTGTTTTACTCTCTATTGCAGTCTTTCTATTCCCAATCATTACTACCCGGTGCGGGTATTTCTTCTGTACTCAATGTATCTCAATCCAAGTCATATGAATATCTTCGTTGTTGTGGGTTTGTCCCAACAATAAGCCCCGATCTCGGAGTTGTAGCCCTTTGAGCGGAATTTGTTACCCGAGTCATTCTCTGAATTTGTTAAAAAAAAGATAAAAAAAGAAAAAGGGGTAACAAAATGGGTAAGAATCGGAGACGCTTTCAAGGACCCAATCCAATAGTAGTACCTCAACAACTTTTTCCTTTCACCAGTCTTGTTTATCTTGCACCTAAACCAACGCAAAGAGAAGCGCCCTTTCACCTGCAAACCCATTTCAAAAGCTCTCTCTCTGCTTTTCGCTTCTTGATCAATGGCGGAGGTTTCATTCCTTCACCCTCACAACGACGACGAAGACGACCTCATCGAATCCCTCCACTCCGCTCCCAACTACCAATCCAATTCCCGCCACGACTCCTTTAACGACGCCTTCGACGACCTCTTCGACACCTCCGATCCCTTCGATTCCAACTCCGATCACCTCTCCCTCTCCCTACCCCATCCACACCCAAATCCAACGGTCCCGGATCTCCCCCGCTCAGATTCAATCTCCGCCGTCGATCTCTTCCATCGCGAAAACCAGGTAAACTTCGTCATGGACCTGTTTCACCAACGCGTCGAACAAACCTCCATGAGAGGTCCGGATCTGGTTAACGATATGGGCCCGACCGGTTTGGAGCTAGATCTAGGGTTAGGGTTTGATGATGGGAGTTTTGATGATGGTAATTTTGGATTTAGGGTTGGGGTTAGGGTTTTTTCTGATTCAGAAGGGGATGAGAATGAGTTTCTTGAAATGGGTTTGAATGCAGGGGATAATAATGGTTGTGGGTTGGATGGAAATAATGTTTGTGGGTTAGAGTTAGGGTTTGATGATGGTGATGAGGGCAATTTTGAATTTAGGGTTGGGGTTGCTAGGTTTGTGTCTGATTCAGAAGAGGATGACAGTGAGTTCCTTGAGATGGGCTTGAATGCAGAGGAAAATAATGATGATTGTGGGTTGGATGATAATAATGGTTGTGATGATGATAATACGAGCCTGCAGCTGTGTTGGGATTCTTTTCAGTTAGAAGATAATAGAGATGTGGCTGAGGATTTCGAGTGGGAAGAAGTGGATGGTAGGGTTGATGAGAGAGAAGTGTTGAGCATGTTTGACATGGATGAAGACTTGGATGTTTCATCAGTGGTGCCGAGTGTGATTCCAATCCCGGAGGAGGAAGAAGAAGAAGAAACGGGTGCGGATATGGCTGGTGAGATGAGGAGTAATAATTTGGAGTGGGAGGTTTTGTTGGATGTTCACAATTTGGAAACCCACTTGAGTCTAGAACATGATGGTGTTGAGAATCTTGAATATCTGGGGGATCACGACGCAGTGGAGTATGAGATGTTGTTTGGGCAATTCGCGGAGAATGAGAACACGATGATTGGAAGGCCACCTGCTGCGAAAACTATTGTTGAGAATCTTGAATCGGTGGTTATGACTGATGAGGATGTGGATAATGATAATTCACTTTGCGCGGTTTGCAAGGATGGGGTGAGTGTTGGGGAGAAAGCAAAGCAGTTGCCTTGTTCGCACCGGTACCATGGAGACTGCATCGTGCCTTGGTTGGGGATTAGAAATACATGCCCTGTTTGTCGGTATGAGTTGCCGACAGATGATCCTGATTATGAGAGGAGGAAGACTCAAAGAGCTGGCCGTGGTCATTGAAGGTAAATTCTAAGTTCAGATATAGTCCTGAATTTTTTTCGTGAGTATTAGTTTGCTGCAATTGTAGATAGTGGTGATGAGAACTTGGGAAGAGTTCACTTCTCTCCTTGAGGATGATGACATTATTTAAGATTTTGGATGTGATTAGTTTTTGAGAGCAAAGAATGTTTTGTTTGTTGTATGTAATTTTGGAATTATCTTATTACCAATTATTTTGATCCATAAACCAATATTCTACCCTTTTCCGGGAAGACGTTAGTTGATGATACTTGTAGTATTGTTTTTTTCTTTCTCTTGGTGTTACATTTATTCAAATGGCTGCATCATGCACATAATATGGAAATGCGGTTAGTGGATTAGTTGGGGAATCCTTATTTGTTTGTTGGAGACTTCAAAAGTATGTTGGGTTATGGAGTTTAGCTGCATTATAAAGTTTAGGGTGAATTTTTTTTTGCTCAACTTCTACCATTTGGAGTTCCTTGTAATATTCTTCTTTTTCTTCTTCCTTACATGTTGGGGATTTTAGAGATATCGTTGATTTCAAGGAATCCTACAGTCAATTTAGCTATATAATGAACCAAAGAGTATTGTTGAAACATGAATGTGGTCAACTTCGTCATGTAAAATGAGTCTATTCGTTTTGAGAATTGAAAATTAATTTCATTGACAGAGAGGAACGTACCTGAGGCTGAGAGGGAGAGGGAAGAAGATCCATTGGTTGATGGTTAAATGGTGTCATTAGATTTATTTGATACTTGTTTTGGAAGTGATTTATTTGATACGTGGTGGTCGCAAGTAGTTGAGGCTATATGTTACATTCATGGATCCATTTACAATGCACAGGTTGATATTTTGTCTGGGAGTTTTACGTGAGGGTAGGGAGTGGTTAGCTATATTCCCAGAATTCTGTGGAAGCGTAGTTTCGCTAGCATCAACCCACCCACGCCCATGCTTACATCCTTGTGTTTTCAGTTGCACGTGACTGGACCATGGAGTTAATTGCCATGAAGTTTCTTTTTCTTCTAGAAAATGTAGTAGCAATATCCAAGTTCTGCAAGATCTTCCAGCATGTGAATGCCCGTCTTACTAGGTAGGGGCATTATGGCCCAATTTTACCTCATATAAAAACTCATCAGGAAAGTTCTGCAGTATCAAGTGGGTTAGTGATTTATCAACTTCCGCTGAATTTCATTTCCCCAACTTTACGTTCCTTGTGATCTCAGAGCAGTTGGGTTTGTACTTTGTTATCCATGCGTGCGAAGATTGCATATAATATCAATGGATCATAAAGATCCAAGAATATTATATGGTGATTAACAGGTAGCAAACAAGTTGTAGAAGTGAAGGGGATCAAGTCATCGCGGTAGTAGAAGGAACTTAAGCGGCCTCAATGCTCAATAAACTATGATGTACAGTGTCAGAATAAGAAATATGTAGATGCACTTTTTTGTTTTGATTGAAGAGTTTAGGAGAAGCATACAGGATATGAAGGAACGACACTCCAAATAGGTTGCTGTATCCATGTCGAGACACGGGGACGCGCCACGTGGCGTGCCTCTTAAATTTAATTGACTTTTGGATGGGGGACACGGCTTGGACACGCCTAAATACGTATTGTACACACCACGTGACGTCTCTTAAATTTGATTGACTTTTGGAGGGGGACACGGCTTGGACACATTAGGGGACACGGCATTTGTAGATGTGTTATATTTTTAAAAAAATTCGGTTGTAAAATATTTTTCATCACTCCAAGAGACTCTTTATTCAACTAGCTATTTTGTATTTTTCAATTTCCACTAGCTACATGTAAAGAGCCGGCTCCCCTCTCTACACCAGTACGGAAAAGAAACTCCCTCCATTTTTACCCAATCCCGAGGACAAAAACTCCTCCCCCAATATTTGTTCCCTCCACTTCTTCTTCAAAGTCCTCTTTAACGCCAAAAATTCCAAGTCCTCTCTCTCCTTTCTTCTTCTTCAAACCAGACTTCGATTTGTATGCGAAGAAACCCAGATTTTGATTTGATTCATCAGACGTTTGTGTTTGGGTTCGTTAATTTTGATTTGGGCTCATCGGGTGACTTCGATTTGTGTTTGATTTGATTAATCACAACCCATAGCAACCCAGATGGGTTTTGATCACCCCGACGACGATGATGTTGATGCAGAAAAAATCGATGAAGTTTACGCTCTGGTTTGATTCACTCCTTGCTGGGTTTTTCTTCTTCTTTTTTTTTGGGAGTTACGCCTGGTTTGCTGGGTTTTCTTTTGACTTGAGAAAATCCAATGGAGGAATGGGAGAAAAAAGTAGTGGGTTTGGAGGGAAAATGATCCAGTGGTTTTCATTTTTAATTCTGGGTGTAATAAATTGGTCGGGGGCAAAAATCAGTTTTGTTAGTTTGGATGGATAGCCAGAGTGGAGAGTAGTGTTGGAATGGTGGCGTGAAAAAGTGAATAGGCAAAATAGAATTTGTACTTTTTCAGTACTTTCAACTCTCTACTAGCAGTGTTGGAGTTGCTCTTAGGCACTTTGGGTTTTGGGCACTTTGAAAACCATATTTTTTTTCTTTCTCTAAACAGGGCCATTGAAAGCCTAAAAAGTGCCCAAAAATAAAAACAATAATCGAATGATATAATAAAAACAATAGTCAGAAATTTATTTTTCATCACTCAAATACTTCTTTTCATCTTCTCTTCCACCTTTTCCTTTTTACCGGACTCCTTTGATAATTTTATTATCCAAATGCAGCCTTAAGTTGAATTGGGTTACCAGGGGTCATGCATGAAATGAGTGCAATAACACAAATGCGATTGTCGAAATTAATTTTTTAATTTGCCAAAACTGACTAATAAAACTCGAATGATTGAATTTAGTTTTGAAAAAAATTACAGAACCAAGATTTCTTTCATAATTCAGCCCTCTCCGATTTCGATTCTTGGCAAGAAAATATTTTCATTTCTTTTACGGAAGTCTTCAGCCCCACCATTTGTGTGTACATTTCTTTTTTTCTTTAAATGTTGTAACAGTTGGCTGTTTGGTTAACCATTCGTTAGTCTTTCTTAGGGTTGGAAGTTGTACTGTTGTAATCCTAAGGTTAAGTGATGAAAGAATCCTTATTCCAGTAAAACACAATTGAAATTTATTGAAGTTAAGGACTATCTAGCTATCTATAGGACATTACTAAAGAAAACAATAGTGGAAAACTTGGACTTATATTAGCATTGTGCCCCGTTCCTAAGGTTAAGTGATGAAAGAATCCTTATTCAAGTAAAACACAATTAAAATTTATTGAAGTTAGGGACTATCTAGCTATCTATAGGACATTACAAAAGAAAACAATAGTGGAAAACTTGGACTTATATTAGCATTGTGCCCCGTTCCTAAGGTTAAGTGATGAAAGAATCCTTATTCCAGTAAAACACAATTGAAATTTATTGAAGTTAAGGACTATCTAGCTATCTATAGGACATTACTAAAGAAAACAATAGTGGAAAACTTGGACTTATATTAGCATTGTGCCCCGTTCGAAACACGAACAGCTGTAAAAAATCGATCATTGCATAATAAACAATAATGTGCAAAAAAAATTAAAGTTTACATGGTGGTCTAATCCTGTCACAAATTAAAGTTTACATCTCTCTCCTCTGTCTGTCTCTCTCTCTAGAAAGCCATGCACTCCAGTGAATGGTTGTACCCAACACAACCCCTCTGCACTCTCTCTCAAGCCTACATGGAAAATCATGAGACACCTCCCCCATTAAAACCAACTCAAGATTCATCAACATATTTCACCACATTCCAGAAAAACACATCGTTCCCGAACTACCCCATATACAACCTTTTCAACATGATCTCCCTCCGAAAACATTATCCCACAACAACAATTCACTGAATTCGAATTCCATGACTGCAGCAGAGGGGAAGGAAGCCAAAGCCAATGCCAGTGCTAGTGATTTGAGGCACAAAAAACTATTGTCAAACAGAGAATCAACAAGGAGGACACGGCTAAGAAGGAAGAAGCAAATTGAGGAATTACAGTCACAGAATAACAAACTCACCACAACAAATCATAAACTAACTAAAGAGCTTATTAATCTATCGCAGTGCATCAACAAGATTTTCCAAGAAAATGCACAACTCAAGGAGGAGATTTCTGTGCTTCGGAGTTTCATTGCTGGTCAGAAAACACCTTTGGGGGATATAGAAGAGGTCGGTTTCAGTATTTGCCTGAGGGAAGAAGGTTCAAATCTATTGATCCTTGGTTATGAGAATTTGATAAATTAACCGGTACAGTAAGTCTGGTAAGGTGTTTATACATTACAAGGGAAAAGTTGACACCATTGTGGTTAGGACAAATGAATGACCTTTAACTCCAATATATTTACGTCTACTGCTATTGCATTAAGCACTTCTTGCTTATGATGCTTCAAGTTCTGTAAAGGTATCTAGTGGAATTTAAGGTGTTTATAGGTTGCAAGGGAAAAAAGTTCAGACACCTTTGGGGTAAGGATCTTGTTAAACTGATGGATCTGCATTAGCAAATGAATGACATTTAATTCCACTATAATCTCTACTGATATTGCATTAAGCACTTCTTGCTTATGAATGCTTCAAGTTCGGATTCATGCTTTTCCTTTGTGTTCACTTTTCATTTTCTTCTGTATTCGGGACTAAAGTATGTTGGAGGGTGTGGATAGACAAAATTCATATCCAGTGTTCATTGATATTTGTAGAACCCGAATTCATGTCCACGGCTAAAGATGCCAGTATGTTCGAAGTTAGTTGATTTGTGGTGGAGAAAGTAGAATGAACTCAAGCAGTATGATAGCAACAATTGTGTTTTGCCCCTGATGTAACGGGGATATTTATATAGGTCTT
Organism: Gaultheria prostrata; assembly: GCA_036023075.1. Taxonomy (NCBI): domain Eukaryota; kingdom Viridiplantae; phylum Streptophyta; class Magnoliopsida; order Ericales; family Ericaceae; genus Gaultheria; species Gaultheria prostrata. Next base: position 8,941 of record JAXBDA010008936.1, read on the forward strand.
TTTTGAATCTTATTATCCGGGTGTACGATAAAGATTGACAACAATTGAGTCTAATCGTTTTAGGGCAGTTACAAGTAGGTCCTTGCTCGCCTACGGCCTCTTTGGGGCGATTTGTGGTCACCATGGCAACTCTAGGGGTGTCAAACGGGCCAGATCGACACGGGCACGACACGAGCACGGTACGGCACGGTAAAATCCTGGCACGGCACGGTCTAAGTTGGCACGTGGCACTGCACGGGTACGGAATTGAGCGGGCACGGCACGGTCTAAGGCGGCACGTGGCATGGCATGACACAGTCTTCTATGGGCACAACACGGGCACGGCACGACTTTGTTCTAGCTCGGCACGGCACGGCACGGGCACGAGCAAGGAAGTTGGCCTGGCACGGCACGACACAGAAATAGGATGGACAAGGCATGGCACGGGCACGACACTCCACGGTTCTAGCAAGGTACGGATCCGAATAGTTAGCGGGTATTGCATAGTTTTGGACCTGGGTTTGCTTTTGGTCCACAATCCCAGCGTACGTAGAGTATGATGGGCTTGTTGCCAGGAAGAATTGTGGCCGACCCGGACCAACATCCGAATTGATCAAACGGCTTAGAAGGGTAGATTGCTGGATCAAGAGGTTTCCAATTGATCATGTCCGTCGATACCGAATGGGCCCACATAATATTGCCCCACACTGCACCCTTGGGATTGTACTGGTAAAATAAATGGTAGATTCCGTTATAGTACATTAATTGGGCCTGTTCTCACATGAATTACAAGAGAGAGGAAAAATCTTAGAAAATAAAACAGACCAAATAAATGGAATAGAATTTGTAATAGCAAATTGTGATGAAATAAATAACTCACCATTTGGATCTGTTCGTTTGCAACCCAAAATTGACCATGACAAAAAGAAGAAAAACAAAAGGTCAGCGGCAATAATTTTTCACTACAAAAAATATGAAAATAAAGATAACTGATCGATTAAGATAATGATTGGAGAAAAAACAAGAATAATTTGTGAATGGCAGTACCCATTGTTATAAACTCGGTTACGGAAAATTTGGAAATCAATAAAACAGAGACAAATAAATTAATGAAAAACTTACTGGACCAAACTCAGTACACCGGAATTTGGTAATAGACGATTCGAACCGGGGCAAGTTTAAGATACTCTGTCCTTAAAGAAAATTCGCCCTCCATACTGGTGCTGATGAAATATGCCGGTGTCTGCTTCCCAGGACTACCCGATTTTCACCGAACGAAAGTAGCACTCCAATCTGATCGGTAGGCGAACCAGAAAACTACGTAGGAACTCTCAAAATATTTTTATGCGGAATGATGCAGATTGAATGCAAGAAAACGTGAATGAATGAGGATGAGGAGGGTCCTATTTATAGAGAAATGGGCACCCGACTGGAGAGGCACGAAAATGGAAAAGCGTGACTGTTCGAAATCGAATAGTCACCGGATATGATTGTTGGAGGGTTCACGAACAGATACGCTGGAAAGGGAAAAAACCGAATGGATACACTCTGTTTCGGCAGAGGAGAAGAACTAAATTAAAACGTTACGGACCGGGTACAACCCAGCCCAGTTTGAATGTAAAAATATAAGAAGCTAGCGGGCCAAGCCCAATCTCATCTAATGACCCAACCCGGTTTGATCGGACGACGGAGGCGCGCGCGTGGGGTTTAAAGCCCACTTTGTCCATGCCCTCTCCCCCTATAAAACTCCCATGACCAAAAGGGCCCAACTCTTTGTGTCAAACTAGGTGTATATATACCCAATAAACTTGTTCTCCACTTCCAATGTGAGACAAGTTATTTCCCCCTTCTACCAAGTTCATGTAGACATTTTCAAGGTCAATTTCTCATTCACCTTAACTTGATTTTGGCCAACCGAGTGTTCGGTCTTAATCTCCTAATCAAGTCGAACACAACGGTATGTGGGTCCGTCCACGTGGACGTGTGGAACCCACTAAAATAATTAATTAAAATTGATAAAAATCAAGTTTTTTCCAACACCCATTAAGATAACTGATTGATTAAGATTAGAGACCAAAGTAGAACACAAGCGAAAACCTAGAGTCACTTGTATAAAATTGAAATTACAAGGACGAAAGTGAAATTGTTTTAAAGCCGTGGGGACCAATAATGGAAGGTCAAAACTCAATTTCGTGACATATATTACTTTGGAAATGGCCCTTGTAAATAAACGATGGATAATTTGCCACAGTAGCTTTATTTTTTTCTTAAGGTACTAACATAGTAGCTTTATTGTGTGAAAGAGTTACCCATCAAAGACCCACTACAGAGTTCGACGCAAACTTTCCAACCAAAGAAAAGGCAAAAGAATCTCACATTTTTTTGTGTGCATAGATTATTCAGTTTCGGAACACCGTCATTTGGTGACCCAAATTCCTTATCTATCACACATTAATGTAAAACCCATACATTTGGTCATCGGCTCTATATCAATGTTGGTAGAAAAATAGCTTGAGGCGCTAAATAATAATCAATCACATATCTTAAATCCAAGGATGAAGCCAAGGGAAATAAATAGTGACTGTCGCCACCCCATATATTTTATAATACTCAGTTACTATACTAGAAATTTTATAATTACAGTCAAACTATATAAAATCATCATGTCTAGATTTTTAGTACTTGAAAATCTACATAGTAACTTAATAAAGTCTTTGTTCGATCCTTCCACCTTCATTTTTTACGCCAATATATTTCGAACATGTACCAAAAATGCTAATCTACTGCCGGCAGTAAGAATGGACTGATCACGACCACACAAACTACATGTTATTCATTGCATATCACCACCGCACGCAAGCCATTTTTAAGCTTCATATCGATCAACTAATATGTATACAAATGCTGAGAGGTCCCATTGTTAAACTCACTTAGGTTAACGAAAATCTCAAAGCCGACCCTATATGCGAGGCTAATGACAAGATCAATTTATCGGTTGCGTATTTTATATGATCTTCTAAGAAAGCACAAAGATCTTGGATACATCTAGGTGCCCTAGCAAGTAATGTTGCGATTTTTTCCACAGCTTTTTTTGCCTTGTTTTTTTTTTTTTTTTCTTTTTTTCTAAAACAGTTGTTCTCGCAGTTGACAATTCCCACCTTCTGGGCCAAGTTTTGAACAAATCTTATGAGATTCTCTACATGTTTGACACATGTATCTACACGTATACAGTATAATATGTACATTAATGTGTTTCACCGACATAAATGAAAAATCGTTAAAAATCCTACAAACCCTAGAAGGGAGAAATCAAAACATGTATGCCCAATTCTGATGACTGATGGGAGAAGGAAAACCAAAAGGGAACGAAAAACAAGGACGGACGAAAGAGCGAGTAAGCTTGAGCGACCGCCTTATCCAAGTTTCAAGTTTTTTTGAAAATTATGGAGTACAACTATATTTATAGGTTCGCCCACCCAATAAATTATTTCGCCTAACCCACACTCGAATCTTCTGTCCGTCCTTGACGAGAAACATAAACTCCGAAATTCCTGAAGGAAAAAATATAAACATTTTTTTGCTTTCTTTAATTCTTTCTTTTTCTTTTCATTTTTTCCCCCTTCTCTGTAGGTATCGATGCTATACGCGAAGGTTGTATACTATAAAAAAAAAAAAAAAATTCCTTCCTAAAAGCTACCAATCCCACAAAAAACAAAAAACTTTCCTTCATAAACCCAGAGACTCCACATTGTTATCTATATGAACAAAAATCAGAATCTAAAAGGCTTCTACAATTAATACATAAAGCTCAAGGAAAAAAAATCCAATCCTTGTTGCAAACCATTACCCTACTTTGTCGCCTTGACGGCAAATTAGAAAATTCACGTATCTCAAAAGAACTATGAAAAAAAAAAATTAATTAAATTAAATTAGCTAATTACATTGCCTCGACTACAAAGATCCAATTTTGCAGTGAGATTATTTTTGAAAAAACAATACATAAAAACAAAAAGGTATCCAAAGACTTTCATTTCATTTAAAGTGAATAAGCTATAAAACTGTTTGTTATAACTGTGGGGGGCGCTTCACCGGAATGACCTCTTTGAACCGTCCTGAGTGTCGTATGGAAAGGAGAACTGGAGTGACCTCGCTAGAACCCTAGCTGTGGGCCGGAGAAGATGACCTGCACACTGAACAACTGCGCTAGTGCCTAGCCCGGACAGTGGTTGTCCGGGAAGGCACTCCGACGGCCTAATAAGTGACCGGAGAAGGCGATGTGACTGATAAATGTAGAGAGAGAAAAAAAAATGCGGGGAGAGCAACCTTTAATACGGTAGGTGAGAGGGGTATTTATAAGTGTAGTGGGGCGTGTCCCCCACGCCCCTCGGGCACCTCACGCGCGCTGTCCGTTATTGACATTCAAGTCCCATCATTGGGCGGCTCTGAGCAAACATTTATACCTCGGTCGCCCTCGAGCACTGGGATTCAGCTTATGTCACACCTATTACGTACAGAGTCAGCTCATTTGGGAAGGCTCCCTGGGTAACCACGTGATGTTGCAGGCATAGTCCTCTGACTAACAGGTTGGCCCCATAAATGCTCGCTGCAGGCTGTCAGGCATGCCTACGACCGAGCCCCTTTGTGCCTACCCGAACACGCATAAGGTTGATGACCACCGACTCGAGCGTACAAGCCCTCGGGGAGGTTGTTGCT
>JAXBDA010008937.1:0-13630 GCA_036023075.1 Gaultheria prostrata
AGAGAGAGAGAGAGAGAGAGAGAGAGAGAGAGAGAGAGAGAGAGAGAGAGAGAGTCCGGTTCCGGTCAGGACTCCCGGACCTATCTTAGGTCCGCACCTCCCACTTCCCGACCAAATGGTCGGGATCCGATCCGTTAGATGTGTTTAAAACATGTTTTTAAGGGTCCCCGCGAGAAATCATAAAAAACAAAGAGAAATCATAAAAAACAATACTGGGAAGGGCTTGATCCGAGCAGTTTTTCATAAAAACTATATATATAGGCTATGTAAGGGAGCCCTTATAGGATCTTCTTCCTCTATACATATATATAAGTGCAGTGTGTTAATTTTTTTTTTTTTTTTTTGAAGAGGTAAGCGCAGTTGCGTTCAATTGCAAATTGCAATACAAAGCTGATGAGTGATGAGAGGCCAAAATAAAAAAAACATGTGGATGGTTTTACGTGAAAGATTGTTGAGATTGTACCCAAAAAAAAGAAAAAAGAAAAAAAAAGGATTTTGAGGTCTTTATTAGGTATGGGCTCATGGACTTCTCACTGATTCTGGTGTCTGAGTGATCTTACTTGTTGGTTTGTGTGGCCCATACCCCATCCATGTTGGCCTATTCTTCCTGTCACATTAATTTACCACATTTTTTAGTTTGTAGATTATAATGGTATATGAAAATGTTGGCATACCATTAATAATTTCAATATCAAATCCCTTGCAAAACAAACATCGATGTTGAACTAACACTTTTCTTAAGAATTCTACTCATTAAGAATATCAATTTCAATCTTATCTCATTATGAATTTCAATTTCAATTTCAATCCTACCTTACAAATCCGCTCATAATTAAAGATGCATCGACAGTTCATATGCGTTAATATTAGACTTGTAAAGAAATCTATAAGGAGCGAATACCAAAATAGTGAAGCGAAGTTAAACCTATTTTTTGGTTTTAAATTATTCTACTATCTCAATAAGGGGCAATTTCAAAAAAAAAAATTGTCATTTTCATTTGCAAACTATCTTTTCACTATCTATGAGATTTGTTATTCTCTCATAATACATCTAGTGGCATAACCAGAAATCTTTATCAGTATGGGCTCAAAATCTAGCATATGTTTTTTTTATTTTAAAAAATCCCACAATAATCTATTTCTTTTTAAGAATCTAAGAGTCATGATTAATTTTTGCAGTACAATTTCTTCAATATATTTGTTTAAAAAAAGTGTTTTACTTCCACATTATCTTAAAGGAGCTACGAAGAAAAAAAAACTAAAAATAATCATATGTTTCATACAAACTTGTAATTTCCATAATCATTTTCACGTGTAAAATAAGTAAATTTTCTCTTACAAGTTGTTTTTAATAAATTTTGAGAAGAGCACGTAAGAGAAAAAGAAGGAAAAAGGTTGAAAGACCACGAATTCAGAAAAAAAATTCGTGAACAAATTTTCACTCACGAATTCACTTACATTTTGAGATAAGATAGTAATTATGATTACGTAAACACGTGATAGTAATGAGGTTAAAATTGAGTGAATGAAGGTTTGGGCATAAATAGTTATAATTATGAAGTGGTCGTGGAGTGGAGTACTATTAACGTCGTGCCCTAACATCCTTGCTCAGCACATATACATTTAGTTGAAAATCATACATTTAGAATTGAGCCTCACATTAATTTGTAATAGAGAAAGGTGTGAAGACACTATATGTAACATTGTCCAAGAATCACACGGCTATTTTTCAAATATGAGGTTACCAAATATTACTTTCAACTAAAAAAAAAATTTACTTCAAATATCCAGTGTCTCACACTGGTCTTCATTTCCCTCTGTCATTGAATACATCAATCCAAAAAGTAAAAATAAATAAATACTAGTAATTAGTAAAAAAGACAGTTTGCGGACCAAGCTGTAGCAGAAATCCTTGATCTCAACAAAGAATAAGCTCAATTCACAAGCTAAATGCGACAAGCTTCACGTGCAATACAATCTTCAGAATAGTGTTTTGTTTTTGCCATACACTAGATGTTACTAGTTGTTAGTACTTGTCAAATTACATTATTACCGTGTGATTGTAGTGTGTTAGCGCTAGAAACAATCACACGCATACAATATGGAATACGAAAAGAGTAAATAACACGACAACAGGATTTTTACATGGTTTCCCAAAATCGAGTACCTCCACCAAAACGAGAGTGAGTCGCATCTGGCTTTTATTAGAACTTCTCGGTACCTCTCCATATAAGTCACAAGTTCCAAGATAGTGAATATTGGAAATGGCGGTTTACATCACATCTACCATGCCAAATTGACAATAAAATCAAGGCTAAACCCCACCAAACTAGACTTTTATTCGGCCATAAATTTGACCTTTCAAACTTTTTTTTTTTAAACAAGAAAAACAATTGCAATAATGTAGTTGAACGTGGCCAGCTTTGCTTCTTATTACAAGAAGTATAGTTAACAACAAAATATCTATCTTCTTTTAACTTGTTCTGTTGCCCAATTGATGGGGCCGGCATCATCAGCTTAGTTTATAACGTTGGGAGTTCGATACCCTTTTTCCCTCAATTAAAACAAGGGGGAATTGCACTTTATCTACCTGTGATTTGGTCGAGTTGCACATTACCTGCCTCACATTTAACAATGAGCAAATGACCTCCCCATGGTTTTCGACTAAAGTGCTACCGTCAGGTTTTCCTTCCAAATTGACGGAAGGTGTAGTACACACGCCCATCACGCGAGTTGGGATGAATTTTTTTTTCTTTCTAAAATAGACTTCCATGTAAGAAGACATTAATACCCTTACCCATATTCATCATCTCCTCCAGTACTACCAGAACCAATATCTGTCTCAAATCTCTCTCTCACGACTAAACCCAGTTGTGGATCTCTCCTCTCTCACTCCACACACACACACACACACGTGATCAAGACAAATTCCCCCGCCCTCTTACAACGTGTCTCCCATCTCCCTCTCTGTTAACATCTTCTCCGTCGTTGTCGCTAGGAGTGGCGTCAAGCAATTTGGCGGTGAGTTGGCAGCACTAACCAGTTCACACCAAATTTGAGTCGTGAAAACTCGATCTGCCCGCTTCCTAAGGTTAAAGATCTGTTTCTGACAAGATTTCGAACTACCTGCAATGGATTCCGACCGCAAGAAACCCTTACCTGCGAGGTTTGTTTGGTTCGAGCCCTAATCTATCAAGTTGGAGTTGAATTCAACTTACCGTGATCCGTTCAACTGATTTGAGTTTGAGTTTGTGCTTCTTGAATCAATTTCACTCTAATTACGAGCTTTGTCGTGTTCTCAACTTAAGGTATTGGTTTCTAGTTTGATTTCTGCACTTCTATGGTTGATTGTGTTCGATTGTTGGTGATGAAATTATTGAGATTTTCTTTGGTGATGACATTATGGAGAGATTCGATAGTTGTAAAAGGATGATTGAGAATGAATGTTTTTTAGTGAGTTGAAGATGATCAATTGTAGGTGTTATTTGTTGGTTGGTGTCATTTGTTGGTAGAATTTATTCTCTTTGATTTTCTCTAATAACTTTCAATTTAAAGTTTCTTTTTTTTCTTCCTTTTTATGAACAGTACACAGAAAATAAGCAATGTTTTGTGAAAATAATTAAATGTGAAGACTTTGGATAACAAGTGGATTGAAATTTAATTTTGAAAATTGTGAAAATAAAAATAGAAAACTAAAATAAATTAGGTTAACATAATTGGACAAAAATTATTAAATACTCATTTCTCAATATATTTTTTTTCTATGCATAAAAAATCCAACCTTCTCCTCCCAGATAATTTTTGGGCAAGCCAAGGGGTACCCAAAATTATCAGGGGCAATGCCTCAAATGGGTGAAAACTAAGAACGGGTGAAGGATTATCATGGAGGAAATTTTGGTTGCCAAACCCAGCCATAAAGGTGGGACCTACCCCTTATCAGGGGTGATAAGTTTTGGAGGGGTGTTTTACCCTCATCCAAACGGGCCCTAAAATCAGAAAAAGAGAGATGAATTGCAGATAGAAATCAATGAATTAATCTACAACAGTAGGGACGAATAAAGATTCATGAATAGTGCTATAGCCTAAACGCGTATATTTTTTTCCCTTTTTGGTTCGACGATGAGGAGTGTTCGGGCTAGCTTACGCACGTCTCGACTAATTTTCTCTCGGGCCTTGTCAAAGGCATGTCATGCACATTTGGTCTTTAGGATTCACGAAATTACTCTCTTTTAACCTGATCCCAAGAATCGAATTGACATGGTCAATTGTGTGGGGTGCAAACCTACTAAGCGGACTAACCCTTGGGGTTAAACCTGTACAATTACAAAAAAACAAAAAAATGGAGAATTGGGTGGAGTTGTTACCAATTGAAAATGGTATGATATTCACACCTCTCAAATTGTAATCCACAACCTATTTTTGTCTCTTAGTGAAATTTTTACACATGAAAATTTCAGTAGAAGACAAAAAAAAAAGGGTGTGGATAATAATTTGGGGAGTGTAAAAATCGAATCAGGGGGGCCTGTAGTGAGGGAACTAACTACAGGGGTGTAGCGAGTCTCATCCGGCCATCCATCTCGGCACCGACGGCTCAGATTTAATTCAAACTCCAAATGATTTGAGTTGTCCATATATTGTTTAGATTCAAATTCGAGCGTTCATTATCGAGATGGACGACCAGATGACCTTGTAGTGAGCCCCTTAGTACAACGCCCTTGTTCCGTGGAAATCAATCTTAACTCCACAAATAAAAATATCTGTATGTATATATCTAGCTTTGAAAATTGACCCATCCAAAAGAAAATGGATAAATTTCAATGACCTCCCCTCTAATAATCTCAAAAAACCTCCCCTGAGCTTTCTGAAATTAAACTAACCTCCCTTTCTTTTGCAACTATTACCATCTAAAACACTAACGGCGTTAAATGCAGCTCTTAAAAGACAAAAATGCCCTGGGAACATATATAATGCATGTTTCTAGGGCATTTTTGTCTATTAATAGCTAAATTCAATGCCGTTAGTGATTTAGTTAACGGTTAGGGATTTAGTTCACAAAAGGGGAAATCTTGGTAAAAAAATTCAAAAATAATGGAGGACAATGTAATTTCAAAAACCTCAGAGGAGGCCTTTGAAATTGTCAGAAATCTCAAGGGAGTTAAGCTAAATTCACCCAGAGAAAATTAATACTTTGTAAAGTTGGAGTGGAAGTGTGTGATGTGATTTCTAAACAAATCTAGAACATTGGTACGGAAGTGCGATTTTGTTCACGCTCCCTAAATGAGAGTGTACGTTACCCTCATTTTAATTGGTAAAAAAAAGTGCGGTGTCCATGAGATTAATATATCTTTTGATAATAATGGGATTAGTTTATGATGGGACTCACATTTTTTCTACCAAAAAGAATGGGGATAAGGGTAACATTCACCTACACCTCATTTACTGAGGGTGAACAAAATCACACTCCGGATATGGGGTGAACGAACCTATTTTATTTGAGCGTCACTATCAATTGCCATCACAATTTTGTCCATTATTCATCAATTGGATTCATTAGATTCCGAGAACCAAAAAAAAATCATCAAATTCACATTGATTCCATCCAAGTTTTTAATGGCACTATCTGTGTTTATACGCTTTTAAGCTACCAAAATCCAAATCCACCAAGATGATGGTAGCTTTATATATCCACCATCTGGGTAGGGTTTTTTTTTTTTCATTTAAAAAAAAAAAAAGGCTATCAAAATGATGGATATATAAAGTCCTTTTTTTTTTTTTTAACTTTTGCAATCTTTTTAGATTCATTTTTGTTCTTTAGGAAATACTTAATCATTAGTGGAGGCTTAATGAAACGCAACAAGCTTGAAATTTGAAATATAATGGATTTTGTATGTAGTTTATTAGTAATGGTTTTGACATTTTCATACGAATATCTTGTTCTCACGTCAGTGTTACTTGAAATAATTATCATGGTGGACCTAGCAGGGTGGAAAATGGAAAATGTGGGACAGCACTAGTTTTTGTTTTTATAGACAATTACCTGTTCGATCAACTATCACAAAAAAATATAAGCAAACACAGTTTCTACGTACCTTGAAATGATTTTACAAGAAATATACATGTTCGGTGAACTTCTCCGATCGTCGGAAAGATGCGGCGCGATCGCCCCATGGGACTACACAACACGTTGCTGTGCATGGGGATGCACATGCACAGGACCCCTTCATAATGGAGAATGGGAGAAAAGGAAAAGCGGTAGAGAAGGCTTAACACAAACAAACTTGCCTCCATTCCACTTTGTTTATTTATTTTTTAATTTTTTGCACATCCAAAATTTTGTTCAATTTTAGGTTCAATATTAAAGTCTCCTTAATACCATCTCTCTTTTAAAAAAAGAAATGTATTGGAGAAAATATACACTCACTTTAATGATTGACAATTGAAGGATTTTCTATAGATAACTCATGGAGTAGCTTTTGATAATAATCATTGTGTCTATTTAGTATACAAGAATAGTACTTCCTCCGTTCCAAACTAATTGTTCATTGTGAAAAGTAGTGTTATTTTTCAAATAAAAAAATAAAGTATTTTTGTGTATTATTTTTCAAATTTTTTCACACCGACTTAAAATAGTCGATGATTACTTTAATTCGGTGCAAAAAATTCAGAAAATGATACACGAAACTACTTTATTTTTTTATTTAAAAAATAGCAAGAGAGATAAAGTAGGGCTATTATTTAGGAACGAAATAGTATATTAGACAAATCTTAAGACGCGGAGTACATCATAAATACTTTTGAAGAAATTTACAACTTGCATTATTTAATTATTTTTTGTTTTAGAAGAAGTTTGAACTTTTTATCAAAATTCTATCCATAGGATTTGAACCTCCAGCCTCAAGTATTTATATTGTTAGTACACAATAACTTTTTTTTTTGTCATTCGTCGTTTCTAATCTATTACACAGGGAGGGGGGAATGAGAATTATTCCCGAAATACAATGTGAAATATCCAAAAACTTTATCGCATAAACTAGCCACCACTTGCAGAATACACAAAAGTTGTCCTTAGTTATTTATGTTATTGGTGTACCCACTATTTTAAGTAAGTAGGAGTACCTCAATAATTGTTTGAGGGAAACTTTAATGTTCTAAAAGACAAAAGCAAGTGAATGATAATTAATGAAAGCTTAGTCTTGGTCCATACAAGAAAGGGACCACTCCAACCTTTTGTGGGACCCACCAAATTGGAAGCGAATTCTGAGTGTCCTACTGCTAATAGCCACCAATGGAGACATGCAACGTGGCTCATTGAGATTCCTTACAAGTAGTGTTATCCCAAAAATTGAAATTGAGAAAAACCAAATATTTTGATTGAAAAAAGACAAATACCCAATATCGTTATGATATTGTTGGCAAGAACCCTTTTTTTTTTTGGGCCAACCATACATGGCCTTCACATGAATCTTCTCTTTTATCTCTGTTTGGAGTTCTATGAAAAGATCGTGTGTATATATAAGATCTCATTCTAATAAAGGGTTCTTATTGAACTTTACCATAAGGACCAAGTCAATTTTCGTGTTTTCAGACCTAATTTAGACGATTCAAACCGCTCAATATTTTTAAAACATGTTTTTAAGGGGCCCGCTCAAGAAATCATAAAAAAAATATCCGGAAGGGCTTGATCCGATCAGTTTTTGATAAAAACACTATATATAACGTTTTTATCGAAAATTGATCGGATCAAGCCCTTCCAGGTATTTGTTTTTTTATGATTTCTTGAGGGGCCCTTAAAAACACATTTTAAAAACATTGAGCGGTTTGGATCGTCAAAATTTGATCCGGAAATGGGAGGTCCTTATGGTAAGTTCATTAAGGGGCCCTTATTGGAAGCCTCTTGTATATATATATATTTTAGAATAGAGAGAAAATTTTATAAATCACTGCGCAATGCCGATACAAGTACAAATAAACCTAAATGATGTAACTGATCAGAACGCAGAGAGATATTTTCTTTTTGACAAATAATTCTACTTCTATGTTCATCTTAAACAGAAAATATAAAACTTACGACAATTTTAATAATAGCTTATGAAGTAGACTAAAAACCCAATGTACTATCCCTTTTTATTTATTCAAGTAAAAAAATTTCGAAAGTGATTTACATTTCTGGTTTTAGAATTTCTTTAATCCTGATAAACTAAGAAATCAAAATAGTAATTCCTAATTGCAATCATTTATTTTTGTGGCCATTCCATAAGATTATACTCCGGCATTGTTTGCCTCCGTTAGGGGCGTTAAAATTCATTGTTTAGAAATTAATAAAGGTGCATGCAAATTACTACTAAGAAATTAAAATAATTTAACCAACACAAAAGTTCACTACAAAGATTCCAAATAAGGGTCTAGATCCTCTCGAGTGGACGAGACCGTCCTCATTTACATAATATATCGGTAAAATCAATAGTTTCGATTTGTTAGTTAACTTCAAACCATATCGGAGCAAATATACAGTGTAGGCCAGAACGGTCTTCTCACCCCAAAAGTTGGGCTTTGAGAATTGAGATTTCTCCAAATAAACACCCAAACGGAGCTCTTGTCTTTATAAGACCACCCACTCCCCCCATCCTTTTCCATCTCCTCCACTCTTTCACTGTTCCCACACTCTCTCTCCAAAAACAGAGAAACCACAGAGAGAGAGAGAGGAACATGGGTTCACCCAAATCAGTATTCCTCTTGCTTTTCACGCTCTTTGTGATATCATCGGCGCTAGACATGTCGATCATCACCACCGACGCCGGAAAATCTCACCGGAGAACGGAAACCGAACTCCGGGCCATGTACGAGTCGTGGCTAGTAAAGCACGGGAAATCGTACAACGCGCTGGGCGAGAAGGAGAGGCGGTTCGAGATATTCAAGGAGAATCTCAAGTTCATCGACGAGCATAATAGCGAGGTGGAGAACCGGAGTTACAAGGTGGGTTTGAACCGGTTCGCTGACCTGACCAACGAGGAGTACCGGTCCATGTACTTGGGGGTCAAGGGTGGGTCGAGATTGAGGGTTCAAAGGTCCAAGAAGAGTGATCGGTACGTTACACGGGTCGGGGAGGCGTTGCCGGATTCTGTCGATTGGAGAGAGAAAGGGGCTGTTGTTGATGTTAAGGACCAGGGTAGTTGTGGTATGTTTTACTCTCTCTCTCTCTCTCTCTCTCATAATTTAGTACAACGATTATTTGTAACGCCCCTCTCGTATGTTTGATGCATGGGGTCTCGTATAAGACTCACTCAGATCGGAGGTTTACCGATGTATCTGTGTCTGGATATGTGTGTACAAATCATGTTCCAGCTTAGATCGGAAGATCAGACTGCATATATTTTAGTTTTAAGTGAAAAGCTTGGTTGGTTTTTTTGTTTTTTGGTAAGCTTCTGGTTTATAATTAGATGGCATACGTACTTTTTTTTTATGGGCAGTTTTGTAATTTTTTTAATTTTATTGGTTATTTATTAAAATAATTATTTCGTAATTGATTTATTTTTTTAATCTTTTTTTGTTGTGTAGTCTTGTCGAGGTGAACGGAAAAATGGAAATTTGTTACCATAAGTTGAAAGAAATCCAAAGACCAAGATATTTGAAAAAGGAAATCTGATTTTGCTAACTGTTTAGAGATTCAAGAATTGGACCATGGTTATGGATCTGGGGCTCACTCTAGGCGTGTAGTGAATAATCCTGACCGTTGATCTTCACAATCGATGGTTTGGAATCACCTAAGCACTGTTACCGGTAAAAGAATACTCTTACCAATAAGAATATACAAACATATCAGAACCATTAATTGCTGAAATGGACGGCTCGGATGCTCACTGCATGTGTATAATGAGCAAGTTAAAATCAGATTTTTTTTTATTTGCTATGAATTATCCAATGATTTAAACCGTTTGATGACCTGTATATGTGGAAGCGTGCATATAGTCTGGACGAAACTTTGTACACCATTGTCAAAAATGGAAATACTGAGGAGTGAGGAGGGTACAATTTTTTCCTAGATCTCTAATTTTGATTTTACTGTATGGTACTAACCAATTGTGTCCCGTTCCGAAAAAGCATGGATAATTGGTACCGTTTGTTTCATCGAGTATGAGATTATTTGAGCTTTTGATTAGACTAGACTGTAAATCTAATGGACCCTCTATCTGGTTTTGGCTTACGGTTCGAAATTTGTCTCGGATATGACTCACATAGTGTTAAAATCCATGAACACCTGCCCATTTCTAATGTCATTTCTTTGGTTCACTATTTTTGAACCCACAAGACAAGCTTTAAGTTTTGTCACGATTCATAAAAGAGAGAGTAATACAACAAACACAACAATTTGTACAAAATCTTTTGGATCGACACAATTTGTACCATTGCTTTAAGCTTTACGTTTCATCGTATGTGTATTGATTGATTGATTGATTGAAAATGAAGGGAGCTGTTGGGCTTTTTCCACCATTGCTGCCGTGGAAGGGATCAACAAGATAGTTACCGGTGACTTGATCTCATTATCGGAACAAGAGCTAGTTGATTGTGATACATCTTATAACGAAGGATGCAACGGTGGTCTCATGGACTATGCCTTTGAGTTCATCATCAACAATGGCGGTATTGATTCCGAGGAAGATTACCCGTATAAAGCTAGAGATAGCAGATGCGATCAATACAGGGTTAGTACCGAGTTCTCCAAAAACATCGATATATGTACGTGTGTTTGTGGTGCAAAGATGACAATTCATCTACTAATTCTTTGGTAATTTGTATTTGTGCAGAAAAATGCAAAAGTGGTTACTATTGATGATTATGAAGATGTTCCCGAGAACGACGAGAAGGCGTTGCAGAAGGCGGTGGCAAATCAACCCGTGAGTGTTGCCATTGAAGCCAGTGGCATGGGGTTTCAATTCTACGATTCGGTAAGATTGAATAGCTGGGCTTTCGTTTGCTGTATAATTTGTACTTGGAAAGTCTTCGTATTTGGAATGTCGCGGTTTGTGTAGATATAAGTCAACATGACTTACCATTACAATACACATAGACATGTGATTTTCAAACAAATAGCAGTTTCTTCGTGATGTTATTATCCATGAATCAATGGTTTGTACAAGAATATACCCTTTTCAGTTTTTTGGAAACAGAAGCACCCAATTTGTTTGTGTGTTATCCAGATTGAGTTGGAACTTGGAATTGATTTTGAGAATTTGCAAGCATGTTGTTTTCAAGGTTTTCAATAGCGGTAGCGGGCTGTGTAGCGGTAGAAGGGAAATGATTTTCACACCCCCTTTTATCCTCAAACACTACTTTTTTGTCTTTATTCACCTTGAAATTACCAAATTACCCTTACCTCACTGGCCACTTTTTCCATATGAAGGGCAATTTGGTACTTTCGATCGAATAAAGACAAAAAAAAAAAGGGTGTTTGGGGATAAAAGGGGGGTGTGAAAATCATCTTCCAGTATCGAATGGAAAGTAGTGGACCCGGGTGTCGTGACCGTGAATTTTTTTTTAAATTTTTTGGCACCAAAGCACCTGAACTGGCCATAGCGGCCAACCAATACATAGCCGGAATTGGCCGATACGGGTGTGAATTTAGGGTAGAGCCAGTATAGCGGAGTGTAGCAGTATTGGAGATTTGAAAAACTGCTGCGTGGTGGACGATACGCTCGTAGCAGCCGATATTTAAATCCTTAATTGTTATATGTTCTATAGAGAATTGGTTCTTTTTAATGAAACAAAGTTCAGAAATCGCCATTGGAAACAAAAAAACTTTCAAACTCAAACTTGACGGTGTAGCTACTAGTTGTTGGAAAATAGAGGAAACACTCCCTAGTATCTAACCGAGTAGTGATACATACACACCTCCACATACACACTCAGCCACACCCTCTCTCACATGGGGTGTGGTCCCCACACGGGGCCCACATGTGGGGATCACACCCCATGTGAGAAAGGGTGTGGCTGAGTGTGTATGTGGGGGTGTGTATGTATCATTTTTGTATCTAACCACGACTCCATTTATCATCTCTTCAGGGTGTATTCACAGGAAGATGTGGGACAGCATTAGACCATGGTGTAACTGCAGTTGGATACGGTACAGAAGACGGAGTCGATTACTGGATCGTAAAGAACTCATGGGGTGCAGACTGGGGAGAGGGAGGATACATCAGGATGGAGCGCAACGTACCTCACGGGGGCAAATGTGGAATCGCAATAGAACCCTCTTACCCCGTTAAGAAGGGTGGCAATCCTCCCAACCCCGGCCCATCTCCTCCGTCCCCAATAAAACCTCCCTCAGTTTGCGACGATTCCTACATGTGTCCTGAGAGCACCACCTGCTGCTGTGTCTATGAATACTCCAATTATTGCTTTTCTTGGGGATGTTGCCCTCTCGAAGGCGCCACCTGCTGTGATGACCATTCCAGCTGCTGTCCCCATGAATACCCCGTGTGTAATGTGTACGCTGGAACCTGCTTAATGGTAAGAACTAGACTTTTCGCACAACCTTTGTTATATCGATGATTTTTTCGTCTGTAGGGAACATTTTTTCATCTCAACAAGTTTTTTTTACTCTTCCAGTTAGTTTTACAGGAATTGAAGAATGCACTTCTGGCAAAACACTAATAAGCAACAATAGTATTACTTCGCTTATGGTGTTCTCCATGTCTTTGATATCTAGAACTTGACTTTTTGGGCCAACCTTGCTTAATCTTTCATATTTTACGGTCATTTGTAAAGTTTTCCGGTAGATTGAGTTTATTTTTGGCTTAATTTCATTTATTGAACAGAGCAAGGACAACCCGTTGGGAGTTAAGGCGATGAAGCGCATTCATGCTGTGCCAAAATGGGCTTACGCAAATGGAAAGAGTAGCAGCGCGTAAGAAAGCTCGGGAGACTTTGATCCGTGCAGATGTGGAAAGCTGACGGAAATTGAAGGATTTAGCATACTCAGTATATTTGCTACATTTGAAATGCCTCATATTCGCGGGTTTAATCAGACGATCATATGATACGTTGCTATGTAGATATAATGATTTGTATTCCTGTTGAATCTGAACAGCAAACAGGTTTATCTTTCAGTGTCCAGTTTGTACTGATAATGTGTATACTGCTTTAAATTCCTGTAATTTTAATGGTGGCTGTAGATTGGATTATCCTTCCAATTCTGCCCGTCTCTTTCATGTAATGGTGATTGCATTGAATGATTTGTGTTCCTTAAGAAAACAACAAATGCTGTTATTGCATTTCTGTGAGTCATACAGCAAATTTACGAGTGAGAGTAAGGGGGTGTTCTGCTAAAAAAAAATTAGTTTTGTTTTAACTCAAAAAACCATTCTATTCCACTAACAAAAAAACTCCCCCCAAAAATTGGTTTTGTTTTAATTCTAAAACCACTTTATTCCACTAAACCTGTTTTTTGGTTTATTCATTTTGTCTTTATTTTAAAAAAATTCGCAAATGTTAGTTTTGCATCAAATTTTTATGGTTTATTGGTTCCTCTCGACGAGACGAATCTAAAGAGTATAAAATTATAGTCAAAACTAATTTTTTTTTAATAAAGCCAAAAATACGTGGTTTATTGGTTTAATTTTGGCTTTATTCAAAA
>JAXBDA010008938.1:0-13627 GCA_036023075.1 Gaultheria prostrata
TTTGAAGTGAAAATGGCGTTTGATAAACTTTGGATACTTGGATACGATATTGGACACATATGATTACATTTTGGAGATTTGGACTTACTAAATGGATTTTCAAGTTTCATTTGGACACTTTGAAATGATTTTGGACACTTGGATACGTTCGGGACACGTGGATACGTTCCATGGACACTTGGGTACATTATGGACACATATCGCTTATTTTTGTTCTCATAATGATTCTTGGATCACTTCTTTCATGATAACCCACATTGTGTGCACTTATCATATTTATACACCTAGCGGTTGTAGTATGGTTTTTCTACTGGGCTAGTGAGTTCACCCTATCATTTTCAGGTACACGGCGTGGAGCATGAGACTTGATGCTCGTGGAGTGATGCATTACATGGAGCTTATACATGCATGAAGTTATTTTTCCATCTTATAACTAGTATTTTTGGTAAATGACAATGTAACTTCTATTCACTCAATCTTTTGACTTATTGGGATCTATGTAATGACTTTAAAACTTATGTTGGGATATTTATGTATTCGGGGTACGATGTAGTACCACCTTGAGAATTGTTGACTTTTGACTTGTGCCACGTAGATGTTGTGGAATTTAGTTTGTTAAAAAGCAGGGCGTGGCACCGCATGTAGGTTATCCCCCCTGCCTGTCCTCTGTGTGGCATTGAAGATGAAACCTTTGACCATCTGTTTTGTCTCTGCAACCTCACAAGAAATATTTGGACTGGTGGCGGCCTCCTCTACACTGCTTTGGATTCCACAGAGGTAATAGACTGTATCATCTGCCTCCATAAGGATAAACATCAATTTTTTCCTTTTATCTCTATTTGGAAACATAGAAATCAGTTTGTCTTCTCAAATATCCAGTTTGAGCCTCAGGCTGTTGTGGCTTTTGCTAGAGAAACCTCCCTCTGGTTTAACAAAGCTTCTACGTGGCTCATCCATGGTCAGCGTACCCCTTCACCATGCAGGTCCCCTTCATTCATCATTAAACCCTACCGTTTTGTGGCCACGCAACACAATTTATGCATCCTTCATGTGGATGGGCCTTGGAAGGAGGGACATCCTTGGTGCGGTCTCGGTTTTACTGCTAGCTTGCCTGACGGATCTTTGATTACCCAGATTGTTGTCTCCACGTATAGCAATAGTCCTCTCCAAACTGAGCTTCTTGCTCTCCAGCCAGTTGCATGGTCATTAAAGCATAACTTTAATGTTGTTTATAGCCATACTAATTGTTTTAATGTTGTTATGCAGTTAGCAGGGAGATGTGGCAGTCATCACAGGGATTCTTTTTTGATTGACAACCTCACCATTGAGATCAGCCGCCTCACTTTTTGTCAAATCTCCAAGGTTTCACGCCAAGAGGTTACTAGAGCTCACATTCTTGCCAGACAAGCTTTTGATGATTTCATATCCCATCCAGATACAAGGGACGGAGACCAGCTTGCTCAGGATTCTTCCTAATTTTTGTTTACTTTTGTTGTTGGTCTGTAATGTATTCCTTAATACTTTGATACTTTGCTAATGTTTGATGGTTGATTTATGCAAATTCTATCTTTTGGCTAAAAAAAAAAGGGGATAACGACCAACTTGAATTTTTGCGGCAATGATCTACACAATTAACGTGGACCTAAGAAAAGAGTGTATGGAATTTCTATTTTGGAATTTTTAGGTGTAGGTATAAAGAAAAGAGTGTATATGGAATTACTTTGAGAGAAACTTCGTTGTTTGAGAAGCACGAAAATGGCAATTCATTTCTCCTTCCAGGCTTTTAATGCTAAGCAATCTATCTATGTATTTGTCTATCAATACCCTATAGCAATGTGTTTTGCCTACAAAACTCTCCAAACCCCAAATTCTAATTTTCTAGATTTTTCACTTTCTTTTAATTTTCTAAAATTGAGAGAGAGAGAGAGAGAGTTGGGGGGTGGGAGGGGTGAGAGGGAGAGAGTACGTGGGGAGGCCGAAGAGAGAGGGAGTTATCTGGGAAGTTAGGGTAGTGCTGAGTTTAGAGTGGAGATAACAAAAAGGCAAAAAGAAATAAAAAAGCAACTTCCCACTATCAGATAATTATATATACTCTCACGATCCCATGGGTTGATACTTAAGGGGTGTTCCGTTAAGGTAGTTTTTTTGATTTTTTATGATTTTTTATGTGATGTATTGTGAGAGAGTGACTGCCTCGGTTTTAAGAATAAGCTGGCTTTTTAGTTTTTTTGAGTTAGTGAAACAGGGCCTTAGTTTGGCTTCGTTTGTCGCAAGAATTTGTACACGGAGCACGTACCAAAGAGAATATTCTAAGTGACCTCACTCAAAGCAACTGCTAAGGTCTCTTTTGTTAATATTGGAAATGAAGAATCTGCTTGGATTTGAATACACGGTGGGGTTAAACTTCTTAATCTAGAAGGAAAGGGCATTTCCGAGAAACAGATATCAACTTTTCCTCAACTGAAAACTTAATATTTAAACCAAACAAAAATGGCAACAAATATTGACTTCTTCAACTGAAACATCCATAAGGACCATAACATACCATTTGACATATCAACACGGAACCGTGTCATGGAGTCTTTCCCATAGCTTATACTTTCTTTATAAATAGCAGTACCTATAACTGTTTCTTCATATCATCAATCAAACCCTCAGTTCATACAACCTTCTTCATTTCTGTTTAGATCCTTAATTTGTTGAGATTGTAGATTTTCTTGTAAGCGCGCACCACCACAATGACTGGAGGAAAACACCACCATCACCAGCAGGTTCAGCAAGACATCAAGCCAATTGACTATGCCAAAAAGGTTAAACACCACAAGCATAATGAGCACATCGCTGGGCTCGGTGCCGTGGCTGCTGGCGCTTTCGCCAAGGTATGTACCTCTAATAATCTTTCGTTCAATAAGTAGTACTGCTTGCTTTTGTATATATATACTGATGTGTCACATATATTTGAAATTTTTCTTCCGATGAAAATTTCAGCATGAGAAGCACATGATTAAGAAAGACCCAGAACATGCTCACAGGCATAAGATAGAGGCGAAAATTGCAGGTGCAGTTGCAGTTGCAGCCGGTGGGTACGCTTTGCATGAGCACCATAAGGCGAAAGAAGCAAAGAAACAGATGAAGCATCACGGCCACCACCACTTCTTTTAATTTTTTTTACATAATTATGTACCAGTGATCTCCAACTGCACTAAATAATTGAACTTCTGGCCATGTCTCTCTTTGTGAATTATGATCTGATTGGATGTCCCCACACATCATGCCACCACTGAAAAAATGCCACGTTACACAAAGAGTTGTTAAGTTGTCCGTAACAATAATGATACAAAGTGTTTGTTCTCTCATTACCAATCTTGCTATGCCACGCATGATGTTGTGTATGTAGTATGCAGTATTCTTTTTGTAAGATCATTTTGTATTTATTTTTATTAATTGTGAGGAAGTAGGTAATGGTAGGAGATGTGATTGGTGGAATAAGTTAGTATTCCTAATTTGTAGGGTAGTGGGGAGAGGTAGATCCAGTGTAGGCCCTGAATAGAAGAGTCACGTGACTATATTGTAAATAAGGTCCCAAAGTAGAACTCCCATATAAAAGGAACTATTATATACTCCAATATTTGCCCAAATTCAATAAAACATGTGCGGCAAGTGGTAGCTAGCTCATGCAGTAGAGCTCTTGAATGCCCCACACTGCATCACATGATCGAGTCTCACTTCCCCTCTCCATGTAATAAATTAGGAATGACAAATGACAAAAATTAAAAATAAAAATAAAAAAACAAACTTGCGCTAGTATTATCATGTTATTAAAGCCATTTGGCCTCCACTTGTTACCCAATTTTGAGTTTTGGCACCCTCATTCTCATTTTGTGTTTAAATGGTCAAACCCTCTACTCGAATTTTTTAGTGTTTATTTAGTATTGATACCATAAAGTCATTTATAATAATGTTATTTGTTATACAAATTTATTATTAGAACTATAAATTTCACGATTAAAATACAAAAATAGTACGAGTAATATTTTTTTCGAAATGGTGACCCCTCTATAGAAAATTCTTGAATTCCGTCACTAGTAATCTAGTAGTGAGTTAATGGAATGTTATCCTTGGTCGTGTATACCATTAATCTTTTCAGTCTCTGTAGCTGGTTAACAGGGACTATTCATTTTACTCAAATATGACTTGTTTATCGAGAAATAAATTTCAAATAAGAAGAGATTTTTTCCCACCAAAAGAAAACTGAAGAAAACATTAATCTTTTCAGTCTCTTTTGTTGGTCAACAGGGACTATTCATTCTACAACATTACAGAATGGGCATACACAAAAAAAAAGAAAAAAAAAATGAAACCTCTGGAAAGCTGAAGCAGCTCATGATAAACCTTCACAAGTCTCTAACTGTCTATTCAATATATGGTTACTAGTCCCACAGTCCAAGGCCAGCCCCTTCCTGTGCATCCTCCCCTTCCTCATGCTCTCATGGCACGGCCCAAAGAACTCGTGCCTGAGCGCTTCCTCTGCGCTTATCCTTGCTCTCGGGTTCACTGTCAAACACTTGTCCACAAGATCAAACAGTGATCTTGGGATCAACTCGAAGAATTCTGGTCTTTTTGTGTTTTGTTTGCACCAATCTCTCAGTTTCGTAGATGGCAAGAATCGTACATCATAAAGATCCTATGACAAAACAATTAACTTTCAATACAGTGGAAGGAATTGGAAGTTGTAGTTTATTGTTTAAATGGAGAATGGGTGATAGATACCGCGGGAAATGAAGATTCGCAGTTGTGTAGCTTGGCTACTTCCCAGAGATCTTCATTGCCCCTCAACTTGGCAATTTCTTTTATGTTCCTGCAAATGAGAGGAGTAAGCTTACAAGGTTGATAACATAAATAATTGGATGCAGATTGTTTTTTTCTGTTAAGGGCATGAAATCCTCACTGTTCGGGTTCGCCAGTAAAGGGCGTTCTTCCGACCATCAAGTAAAGTAAGGTGACACCAGCAGACCATATATCTACTTTGGGCCCTTGATATGGTGATCTGAACAGTACCTGCAAAATCACTCAGTGTTAGACTCTCATTTCAGTTTACAAACTGTATCCAAAAAACAGAACCGATTTGAGTCGAACTCTCAACATTTGAGGGGTCAGAACACATTGTAAGCAACAGAAAATGCTAAAACTTCTGGGATATGATAGAACAATTATTGTTATCATTCCTCAATTTAGGTTGCTGTTTGTCTACCCATTTCAACTCCTACCACAATTAACAGCAGCACACTGCTTACAATTTACGAAATTATTTGTTCGGGTAGGGTACTATGCAAACAAGAAATGTGACTTGTTCAGGAAGGACAAATGTAATTTGCAAAAATTTGTGTGCAGAATGGGTACTATTTTGAAGACCTAGCCTACTGATTCACTGAACTCACCTCTGGAGCCCGAAAGCCCTTGGTTCCAACACAAGGGCCTTCTCTCTTTGGCTTTCCACCACCTACAAAATAATCAGAACATGAGCAATCATTGTAAAATAAATAACAGAACAGATATCAAGTCTTCAAATTCACTTATTGGTCAACATACCTTTGCTCTTTATCGGACCAGCACCAGCAACACCAATGCCAGTTGAGTACAGTGGCATTGGAGTTGGGTAAACTAGTTTTCTACCAATTTTACTTGGAAGCGCAGCAACCCTCTTTCTCTTTGAAGATGGAACGCTTTGTGCTTCGTAATTTGGACTCCGCATTGCTTTATGCACCAGGCTGATCAGCTCCTTTCTACCTTGGCATGGAATGGGTTCCCTCAACCTTTCTGTTGAAGGAGTTCTAGTGCTTGTTACATCCTTTGTTGAAGTTATCCCAGAGCCATCGGCTCCTTGGCTTTTCATCACATTCCTGGTGCCCAAGTCAGTTAAGGCTTTTGTTTGATCCACGACCTTCTTCTTCGGGTTCAACAAAAGTGGCCTTGAAACTTTTCCTGCATCCTTATTGATTGCTTCCGGAGATTTTCCAAGCAGAAGCTTCTGATTGTTAGGAGGCAGAGTTTTGGCGTGGACAAGAGGAGCATGAGTGAAACTCATATCATAGCCCACCTTTGATTTGTCTGTGAAGTTGTATAAAGTAGCTCCATCAATGCAACCGTTCAATCCACATTACAGTGAGCCAAATAAACTCCACAAGAACATAAGGAATTGAAGAAAACAAACTAAGGAGGCTATCCACTGTCAAAGTTCATTACAAAGATGTTTTTGTTGTAGTATTTAGAAACAGTCTATCCAGTAACACCAAACTCTTGAGGTCAAAATGCTCAATATTTTTGCTATGTAATCGATAATAGAAGCATTTGCATTTGTCCAACCATTATCGAGTCAAATAGGATTGGAAGGGTCTGGCCTTTGACTCATGTGCTAACGTAGAATTTGGGCTTGGTCTGGAGTCTAGACCTTATGTCATTTGTAGCCTGGCAGAAGATTGATGAACATGGAAAACAAGAACAAAAAGCTTACCAATAGATCCATACTTTTGATGCATATCCTGTGTAGAAGGTAAATTGAAAAAAACTTAATTCAGCAAGATGAGAAACTGTAGGAAACATTAGAAAGCCTGAGTGGATATGCCAGAAGGAATTATCGCTCACCATGGCAAGATTAAAATCGATGAGAAAACCGTTATTGACATTACGAGAGAAGAGGAAGTTGCCAGGTTTAACATCTCTGTGAACTATTCCCTGGACAGGGAAGAATTAAAAGTTCAATAACTCTGATAAATCATAACAAAAGCATAAACAATTTATTTTTTCAGTTAGCCGGGTATCACACCTGCTTATGTAAACCTGCAAGTGCTCTGAACATGCAATAGCCATACCACTGGAGCTGGGAAACATCTATTTCTCTCTTCAAGACCTAATCATTTGAATAAAAGAACTGAAGTCAGACAAAGAGCAGACAGAAAAGAGCCACTGAAGGTCCACATATTTACCTCAGGTCTGTCGTGCTCCACATGTTCTAAAACGAGGCATTCTGCATTCTCATTCTTGAAAGACCCTTCATACTTTATGACAAAGTTTTTACCCCTGGATTCGAAGTATTGTTTCAGCTTGAATAACAACTTTGATTGAAAAAATACAACTGATTCCTGAATCGAACTCTTTTCAGTGTCTTACCCAAATCGCTCCAGCATCTTCAGCTCATTATGGACATGGTGTCTATTAGCATTTGCATGAGGACCTGCAAAACCAAATGCATACAATTATCAGGACGTAACCTAATCAAGCTTAAATTATGTTGGTTCTTTTAAAAGTGATGCTATATTGAAAGCTAATATATGAAACAAAGCAACAACAAAGAACATATACATACAAGCTGAAAGGATTCAATAAAATCAACACCTCCAAACACCTTAGCACTGGAGGTTTATCAGTGCAGAGCTAGGCAAAGGAAGATTCTACAGCAAATACATATTGATAAAGAATAGGGACGTTCGATCACGTCTAATTTTATTGCCAACAGCAACAGCAACATGGAGTTGGTTGTATTATTTTTCTGTAATCATGTAAACGCGATATGAAGATATGAATTCGCCTACATAAACCAGTGTTATGGTACAGAATATGTGAATGACGCAACTTGATTCATAGCTCCATTCTCAAAGGATATTCACATAGTTGTCAAATCGTGAATCGAATCAAGAATCGAAATGGTCCGGTTACGAATCATGAATCGAATCGAATCGTGAATCGCTCCGATTCGGTCATTTTTTAAAAAATGTAGATTTCAAGTTAGAATCAATAAAAGTAATGTTTAAGAAGATAAATAGATGATCAAGTGGTGTAAATAGGCAAGACACTTGCATTTATAGCAAGGGATGTGATCGTAGTCTACCTAGCAAGTGAAAAAACATAACTTTTTTCCATTACAATTTTTTGAAAAGTGCTCTGGAAGCTTTTGAAAAGAGAGTCGACCCTTCATATGCCAGAAAAATTAAAGAAATCCCTGCAATTTATCAATTATTTTATTTTGGCCCACATGCAAGACATGGGTTTAAAATTGAACTGAATCGTACGATTCGATTCACGATTCACCAATTCGATTCACGATTCACCAATTCAGTGTACGATTCTACTGCACCTGCGATTCATAGTATCGGTTCATATCGAAAACACCCTGAATCGAACCGAATCGTACGATTCGAATCGCAAATCGCACGATTTTGATAACTATGATATTCAGAACCATGTGCTCCAACACTGAAAAGTACCACTTCCCATAACATTTGCAGCTTTCAAAAAAGGACAAACTAGAAGTCCACGTTGTCTAGGACATTGCATCCTCGCTTATCACTGTGTCAAAAGTAAAAACCAAAAATATACTCCTGTTTTCATTTGTTTCAATAGAGTTCTGAATTTGATTTCCAAGATTTGTTGGAAAGGGGAGATAGTACAGGGAGTCATCCTAGAGACAGCTTAACTAATCATGCTATAGAATTCCAATAGTTCATCTCTTTTCATGTTAAGTCTCCATAATCTAACTTCTGGCCAATCAGTAAGCTAGTAATGTGGTCAACTACCATGGGGAGGAAACAGCTATTGCCACACTGCATAACTTGCCTTCAAACCCATTGAAAGTTTTTATCGCAATAGCAGGAATAAAGTATTCGACTATTCGTCATACATTTTATAGCAAATGTTGTTCCATCATTCTTTCTCTGCGCCCTGTAAACTGTGCCATAACCACCTGCACATTTTCATTGCCAAAAGGAGTTCATTGGATTCAGATGATTAAAAAAGGACTGTCAAGGCTGCAGCTGGAAACCAACAAGAAATAACATTCTATACCCGAGCCTTCTTCCTCCTCTATAATAAACTGTTCAAATTTTGGTAGCGGTTTTGGCTCCTGTTGATTCTGCAAAGAAAGCATCAAGCTTTCATTGTTAAGCCAGATCATTTATGATGAAAAAAATAGTTGGTGAAACTTTGACCATGCACTATGGCAAGAGTGGTAATGGAGAAGCTTACATTGAGGGCAATGGCGATTGGTTTGTCCCTTTTATCTTTACAATATTCCCCCTTTTTCCTAGTGTTCACCTTTTGGTCGCAGTTCTGCTTTAACTTCTGCTTCATGGAGATTGAGTTTCTCTCTCTTTCGTTCTGCAGATGCTCTACAGGGGAACCAACACCTTTACTATTGCCCAAAACCTTGCGGAGAGCTTGCTGTTTAGGGTTTGTTGCATCCTTTTGAGGAGTCTTTAATTTGGCGGAGGATTTCAGAAGCTGCTTCTGAGGAATAGAGAGCTCAGCTGCTACGAGAATAGCCTTACTGTCCGCATCTGATGTTGTTTCCTCTACATCTGGAGATGGACTCATATCAATGCTCTGTACCACCTTCATTCTTTTGGCATCATGTGACATTAGTGTTTGAGCGGCAGTGACTGCTGGGCCAATGCATTCCACTTCGCCTTCGTCACATGGTTCTTCCTCTTTTTCTGGTGGGATTATACAATTTTCTTCTACTTCTGCGCATGCTGTGGCAATGAAACTCATTCCATTTCTCAAGCTTATGTCACCCATCGTATTTTTCGTCCAGGCAGTTGTATTTTCAATTGGATTAGTAGTGATAGATTGTTCTGGGTGAAGTATACATCCATTAAATTTTTGAAGTGTCACCGGATGAGGTATACGTGAAGATCTTTCAAAATTAAGAAAGCTATGCTGAAAATCTGAGGCAGATGAATGTTGAATATCCATCATATGCTCCAAGAGACTTATTTGTTCGCTACTTCCAAGATCAATCTTCTCTAATCCATAACTTGATAATCCAGTATTGAGATCGAATGAGAAGGGAGGAATTCCAACTACTCTACTAAAATTTGCTGATTCAAGGTTCGTGATCGAAATATCATCTGTCTGTGTATCAAACCTTCTGGTCGTATATGCAACCACTGGATTATGTAACTGCATGATTGATAGGTTTGAGGAACTATGCAAAACTGTAATTTGCTTAACAAAAATGGTTAAAAAGGAAATTTCACAAAGCAACAATTTCAGATTCTAAAAAGCAAGGTATATACTTCCTTAGCATTCAGTAACAATCTGACAGGCGTTAACTATAAGTCCATAATATCACACTCTAGGGGCGTGCAAATCAGCAGTGGGTCAAAAATGCTTACAGCAACATAGATACACAAGGTTGAAGCTAGGAGCCTAGGAGTTGGATAAACATCATTAGTCTCGGCTCTCCGTCTAAAGTTTGGGCAATTAGGAAAGTTGAAAACAATTCTCAATTAGCTTGAGAAAACTACTCGTTTTGCGTCCCATTCAACATAACTAGTTCCGAATTGCCAAGAGTCAACAGAAAAAAAAAAAACCTTAGTTTAGAAAAATTACATATATCCTTGTCTAACTGCAGAAAGGCTGTACCGTCTTCATATCTTTTTCCTCTAAAGGAAGAAAAATAGTAGTAAAAAAGAAGCTTCATGTTTTCTAAGCGCTCAAATTCTTTTCTGTTTCGAATCTAGTTCCTATATTTCATTGCTCTGGCTTGCTGCTGGCACAACTCTCCTTACTATTGCCAATTTTGCTTCTAAAACAATCGTTCTACGAGGGACAATTTTACAAATTTCTTCCAAACCCTCCCATTATCAAGTACTACTGGTACCATTTCGATGTGTTTCAATTGTTTCGAACAAGAGAGGTTTGATACTTCTGAACGCATTGTACTAAATCCAGTCAAAATTTACATCGGTCAAAAATCAAATCATAGCTGAAAACACAGTAGCTCACAACACAACTAGATACTAAAAAACTATATACCTTCGTGCATTCATCGGCGGTTCCAGTAGATGAAATCGAAACGATCTGGTTATCTGCATTCTCAACAATTCACTACCATAATTACCACAAAATGAAAAAATTCCCTCTAATCAAACCAAAAAAGATCAAAATCAAAATTCGAGAGCTTGCACTCGTCTTACCATCAATGTCCTGCAAAACAACTCTCTTTTTCGAAACAGGCATGACTTCAGACTCCAGTACGAGCCTCTTCCGCCTCCTAGAATACGTTCTCAAAACGTCTTCCAAACCTCTCTTCCGTCCAAAAACTCCAAACTCAACACGATTCAAATTCGACATAAGCTTCTGAAAAATAGCGAAAGCGAAATGCAGCGACGGAGTGACGAAACGGCCGTGTTCGGTGAGTAAGATTGGGGAGTTAGGGATGGAACAGAGGTACTCGATGTAGTGGATCGGATCTCGGCATTTGGAGGCGAGTTCGGCCAGGAGAGATGGACGGTTGAGTGAGAGGAGGAGGAGAGAGAGGATGCGCCAGCCTTGGTGGAGTTGAGTGGTGGTTGATGCGGCTGGAGTCGTCGTGATTTTTAGGGTTGAAATTGGGAGGTGAGGTTCCATGGAGGTTCAGATCTGGAGCAAAAAATTGTGTGTCATTGGGTATGAGTGGAAATGAGGAGAGAGAGAGAGAGAGAGGAGCGGGAAGGGGATTCGTGTAGGGTTTTGAAGAAGAATCAAATTAGCAGGAGCGGTGTTCCCGCCAATTCACTCGAAACCACTTTACTTTTTTTTTGATTTCTCATTAACGTTTCACTGACACCCATGAGGTTTTCTTTAATGACATTTCTTACGTATGAGAATTGAGAAATGACTGTAAATTTCTTGTGATTTTTTTTTTGATAACTGGATGTTTCGGGTCAGCTTGCTTACACCTCGACTAATTCCAAGGCCCTGGATGTGACGACCGGGCATAATCCCTAATGGTCCCAATAGTTTGCTAACAATAGAAATCGAACTTGAGACCTTAGATAGAAGCAAACTCCTAAGTTTCAAGGCAATATTACTTTGCCTACCCTTTGGGGTTAAATTTCTTGTGATTTCAATGTTCATTTCACCGCCAATAACTGTTCGACTAAAATTTGATGGAATTAGCGAAGTCAGCTTATATCTAATAATAAAATATATACTAATAAAAAGTGATCAATTATCAAAGTTTGTGACCCAAAAGTAATAAATTTGTTCTTTTTGACAAAAAATAAACGGTTCTATTTGAATAGTAAAAATATATAGGAGATGTTAGTAAATTTTACACTTTTCAATCAAAATAGCTCCTCCAATAAGTCACTTTTTGATTCATTTCATCACGTGTTTGAACAGAAAATTATTGGTTGGGGTTGTTGGTGAAATGCGCATGAAAATAATAGGGATTTATTGTTATTTATCATACATGAGGGGTATATGTTATTAAGGCAAACCTCAAGTGGTATCAAAGAAATTTACGCAAAATTTTCAATTGGATGACCGTATTTTGAATTTATTCTATGTATGTTTCAAGAAGTAAAATAAATTGTGTTAATCGTGTGTTAAAAACTAGGGGTGCACATGGTCTGGATTGGAACGGTTCCTTACAAATCCAGTAACCAAATCATTCCGAACGGTTCTAAAAAAAATACGAACTAAAACCTAACCAATAAACGTGTGGAACCTGTCCAGAACCAAACCGCAAGATCGGACCGGCTTTGGTTCGGTTCCGGTTCTACCCACTTAGAGTTGGAATACTTTTTCACAATACCTGAACTCATAAAGATTATTTAGATTAACATACAATAATAGCTTACGAAGCCGATAAAAAATGATAATAATACCTTACTAGGAAATAATATAGTATTAACTTACCAAATAAAGATACATTATTTATACGAAAATTTTAAGACTTTCTATTAAAATAGATTTCTACTCTAAATATACATAAAAGAATACAATAGAACCATAATCAACCTATAAAATAGATTTACTATGGTTCTTGGATTGAGAACCAATAACCGAACCATAATTACGGGTTTCAATATTTTTAGAACCGTAATCAGACCTATAAACCGTATAACCTGACCAAATAGAACGGTTCAGTCCGATCGGACCGATTTAACGCTTATATCGATTTTCTTGTGCACCCCTATTAAAAACCAGCATAAACTTGTCCATGCACGACTTGTACAAAACATAAGGAGACATAAAAAGATAAGAACTTAATTAGGGAAAAATACATCATAGTTAAATTGCCAATACTAAACCACATGATCTTCAAAAGTGATTATTGTCCCCTATAAAAATAAAACATTTAAAATTACCGAATTATTTTTAATAGACTTAGAGCATCACTAGTGGTGTACTCAAAAACAAAAATACTCAAAGATGAGTTGCTTTCGCTCCAACTTTGTTATTTATAAGCGTGCCCAAAGCGTAGGGCTAGTGTCGGAGATAGCATAATACCGGTAAGACCGGATCGAATCCACAGAGACCGAAGGAATCCGAGCGTGAATATTGTCTTGCGCGAGATGGTTTTAGCCTTAGAGCGGCAAACTTAGACTTGAGGGTTGAGTTGGAATTCTCTCAACTTCGAGAATGACTTGAGTTTGATTTAAAAACTAAATTAAACTAAGGCTAAGTCTAGGGGATTTCAACGCCCATGACTCGGGTCGATTCATTCTCCTCTATGATAACCGGCTCGGAGGTGTCGTTAGACTTACTCCGAACGGAAGATTTGATACTGAAACTCATTTAACTAGAAATGGTGCTTAGCAAAGATTAGGAATTTTCGGATTATTTGGCAAACGGCCGAGTT
>JAXBDA010008940.1:0-13626 GCA_036023075.1 Gaultheria prostrata
CACACCCCCTCCAATTGGTTTGTGTAATGCAATTGGGTCCAAATTAACACATAACACAATATACTCTAACACTTTAACATTTTAAACATTTCCTCATATTACCCCAATATTAACTACGAGAATAAATGTATTTTACGGGTCTTTACATGTCTTCTCCTCATATTTAATAGGTCAACCGTTTCCTTTTCCTTGGACTGCCTCCCTTCACTTCACCTTTCTATGATTAGAACTCTCAAATCATTCACATGCCTCTCTAACCACTCTGAAAAGCACAATTGGGTGCTTTACAGTGATGAATGGAACCTTGTGAACTGAATGAATTCCAAGGTGACGACTTGGTAGTTGACTTGACGCCCTATTCACAAATTAAAATTTCCATATTTCCATTCTAGGGTAAGAAACTGAAAGCATGAAATGAGCTGCCTTTTGCTCTTTGAGATGTAAGTTATGAGACCTAGTTGCGATTACAGCAAACATTTATTTCCAAAACAATTATTTTTTTCGCTGACAGAGCTAGGCTTTGGGAAGTAGAAACCCAATTTAGTTGACCTGCTGGTGAATATATTGGTTGGTTTCTCATGACATTATTATTTTGGTTGCAGTTGGAATGAAAGTTTTTTTAGGAAACCTCAGTCTTTTATTATTGGTGTGCAATCTGATGAACTTGTACAGTATAGTTACCCAATCTTATTATTCTCTCGATGTAGGAAAGTTGAACAAGTAGCTGAAGAGGCTGGCTCACTTAAAGAAAGTCTTGAAATGTACTTCTCACGAAATCAGAGACGGGCACAAGAAGCTAGAGAGAGGGCAGAACTGCTTGGAAGAGCCGTAAGTGTCTTTATCCCTTCTGAATAATAACTGTTGGTCTACTACATACCGTTGCCTTCACTACTTGATTGGATTGCTTTATGCTTCAGAATGGGGAATCCTCTCATGTATTGAGAATTTTTGACGAGGAAGCACAAGCGATGCAGTCTGCCCGTAACTCATCTAGAATGTTGGAAGAATCTTATGCAACTGGAGTGGCCATTCTTGCACAATATGCTGGTCAAAGGGATCGTTTGAAGGTATCTGTGCTGAGGCAATTGCCGTACGTGGCCGCATGCAAGCACATTTACATCTACACTTGTGCATATTTATTAATAACTCTTTATGTGTGGAGTTGAGTGCCAGTATTGCAGGAAGATCACTACCATAACATTTTTATTGCTGCATTGACGGTCAATTAGTAGTCAATCTGCTGATAAACCTTTGTTATGGGAAGTATGATTGTTCTGGTACGTGGAAGGGAAACCAGAACATGGATATATGTATAGACCCGTGTAGAGTATCTTTAGAATCCAAAACACGTCAATTTTCTTTCACAAATTTGATAATAAAATATATATCATATTTTGTCAAGTAGTTGTAGAGAACATGTTTTTAAACCCCTGTAGTCTATTGCCCACTACTTTACAACTCTGCCAAAATTCGAACTTCGTTAGATTTCAGTTCACTGCGTTTCACTTCCTTAAATTGGGGGTGAATCATAAAATTTACCATTTTACAAAAATAAAATCTGATTATTGCTCTGTTCCAACTTGCAATACGTTGTTGTATTGGGATAGGGAAAGATAGACCCAACTTCGTCTTTACTTCTAGGTATCTTTATGCTATTAACATACTATAACTACCTTAATTGGAGGGTGTGGATGGTTTGCTGTGAGGTAGTCTGGGACATAAAAAGCAGAAGTGGCAATGGATATACCATTGTAGTGTTCACATGACTCTTTCCTGCATTGAGCTACAGACCCTTTACAAAAGCCCTAACCACGGGGACCAACTCACTCGTGCACAACATCCAAGGACTCCGGCACGTGTGGCTCGTCGTGGCTCAACTACCTTTAGGGATGGGCGGGCAGTATGAGTTAAGTTGCTTAAATAACCCGTCATGTACCCACACATTTCATAACTGGTGGAGTTGGGTTGGTTGAATACCAGTCGTTTTATTTTTTTTGGACTGCAAAAAGGGTGGGAAGGGACGACCAGCGTAGCAACCCCCCATGGGCGTGACCATTGGGGTTCCCGACCCGCTGTGGAATGTCCGGTTGAGCCACAGCTACTGTCTAAATAAGACAGGCCGTCACCACAACACCACCAGTCATTTTATTTGGAACGTTATTGTTTACACCTTTCTTTTCTGCATGGAGCTCGGGACCCTTTATAAGAAGACTGAACCATGGGGACCAACTCACTCGTGCACAAAATCCAAGGACTCGTGTACATATGGCTCATTGTTATGGTTGAGCAGCTTCTAGGGGCATTGGTGATTTGGTTCTAGTTGTGAAGATCGGCCACTTGAAAAGCTGTGTTGAAGAGTTTGAATCAAGATAGAAAAGAGTTGCAATAATCTCTAACAGAAGTACTGTTTTTAATCACTCTATAGCATTCACAAGACATACCCTCCTTGGATACTTCATTTTAGTTGACGTAGCCTGGATAGGTTTTCACGCACCTATTTGTGTGTGTTATCTTTCATTGGTACTATTTTTGTTGGATACACATTATTGACGGAGCTTTTTGTTTCAATTTTGAGTTCCAAACTAATTCATTTGTTTGTTGATGAGAGCTACTGAAAGTTGCATTAATATCTTGGTCAATTGTTTTAGTGTGCCTAATCCCCTACTAAGGGGGGTCGGTACGGTTCCACGGATCACTCTCCACCAGGTCTTGCCTAACTCGTAGACATTAATAGCTCCATGAGCTCATAATAAATTATGGCGACTCCAGCAACACCCTAGGTGCCTTGCTCGGCCTTGCTCGGCACCATAGGAGGCATGTGGCATGGAGGCTAAAGCAACATGACTTGTCATGGCTCAGCCACGAGGATAGCTCCATCTTGATCGGTCAGAGAGAACACCTAGGAGCCTGTATCATACTTACCACTTGTCCTATGATACAGCCCTACATATATAACTAAAACTAGGCATTTATTGTTTTATCTGTACTGTATTTGTATTCCTGGGTGTGTTTTCTGTTCTATTTTTTTGAATATCATATTGTTCCATGTTTGTTTCCAATTTGGTGTCCGTCTCCGTCCATAATTCACCTTCTTGTTGACATTTCTGGTTCTATTCATGAATGATGAAAGTAGGCTGCTTTCGGTTTACAGTAGAACCAAAATTGTTATAAGTGCAATCCCTGTAGAACTGTTGTTCAATTTCCGTTTAAGTACTTACTGATGTGACTAATGTTTGCAGAGAGCTCAACGGAAGGCATTGGACGTACTTAACACTGTTGGGGCATCAAATTTTGTGTTAAGACTCATCGAGAGGAGGCATCGTGTTGATAGATGGATTAAATATGTCGGTATGATTTTGACAATTGTCATTCTAATTGCCTTTTGGAGGTGGAAGTGAAGATGGTAGCCGTTGGGTGGATGAAGCACATCTTTCTTCTGTTCTTTATTTTTTTAGTTTGTATTTTCGTGTCCTCTTGGAAAATTACTAACGGTGTGACATAAATCTTAGAATGAATAGAAGGATTAGCGGCGGCATATCCTAGAAGACATTTTAAGAATGTGTAACTGGAAATTCTAGAGAAAATGAAATTGGAAATTGTAGTGAAAGAGTTCCAAAAGAAAAGCATGATTTGTGACTACAATCAACCTATGCTTTTGCAAAATATTTAGATGTTTTCCATTAATGACGTGTGTTGTACAGATCTCCTAGGAGCAATAGGGAAATCTTATGCCGGTTTTGTTGGTTTTAGATGTAAAATAAACTTATGCTCAAGTTGAAATAAACTCAATTTCTTCTTTTCTTTTCTTTTTTTTTTGGGAAAATTTCAAAAAACCCTCCAAACTTGTGTATTTATTTTGATTTTTGTATTTGTTTTGTCAAGATTTGTGGGGTTGAATGGATGGATAGGGAGGAGAGAGAAGGGGGTGGGTTTATGTGAGAGAGAGAACGAAAAAATTCACTCTGTTAGGAGAATCTGTTATCAATTTAACGGATTCAGACAGTAGGGGTAAATTGATTAACGGAGTGATAGTTTGTGAGTGTAATTAAAATTTATTAAAGTTCAGGGGTCTATGAGATATTGAGGTCTAATCGATGTGCATGTGGTGGAACTGGTTGTAACGTTAACGGGCTGAGTTTTTCATTTGATAAAATGTGAAATCCCATAAAATCAACTAGATGATTTTATAGGCTTTCACATTTTAGCACGTTGATTTTATGGGAAATCTCATAAAATCAACGTGCTAAAATGTGAAATCCCATATTGATTTTATGGGATTTCACATTTTAGCAAATGGGAAACTCAGCTCAATTGCAGATGAGCAAATTGCCCCTCTATTGATGCCATTGGAGAAGCCCAAGATCAACATCTTCTTTATCTCCTACCCCGAACCAAAATCAAAAAGGGTATGTAGAGTTTTTCCTGCACACCCCCACCCATCCTCCTTCCAACCTGCCCACCCACTAGGGTGCACACCGGCTCGGTAGCCAGCCCAGCCCGCCCAACCCAATCCAATTTTTTTAGGGTTTGGGAAAAATATTTAGGCTCGTAGGGCCGGGCTGGGTTGAGATTTTAAGCCCATTTACTAATTGGGTCGGGTTTGGAAAATTCCTTTGAGGCCCAACCCGGCCCGATTTAAATAATATTTTCATTTAATACTATATGCGTATATGTGTGTGTATATGTGCGCGTGTGTGTTACTGGAGATAAAGTTTTACATGTTAGAGATTGTGAATGTAATTGGAGAGTTGCATCTTTTGGAGCACTTTAATTGCACTTTAACTAGTAGGTTTGTTTTTAATATTTTTTAGAGAACTTAGAACTTTAAGTATATTATCACACGGTTTGTGAATCGTCATTATGATCGTTATGGTTGCTTAATTTATATTTGTGATACCATGGTTCAGAAAAATTAGTGGGCTTGTTGGACGGATTTGGAAAATTAAAATTTTAATTGGGCCGGGCTTGGGCATATTAAATGAAGTCCGATTACTAATGGGACGGGTTTGGGAATACATAAATCTCGTTAGTATCTAGCATAAGCCCAACCTGATCCCAGCCCGGCCCGGTGTTTGTGCACCTCTACCACCCACACAAGCCCCAAACCTACCAGTTGTTGACAATGATAACCAGTACCAAGCGGCTTGACGTATTCGCCAACGATCGTCACATCACCGGGTTCACCATCACGGGGGGTGAGCATCGGTTGAGGAATTACAAGCCGTTGATGACGGTGCACGAGGTGGACTAGCGTGATGAGCGGGTTTGGACCGTTGTTCTTGAATCGTACGTTGTTGGTGTGCCGGAGGGGAACACAGAGGAGGACACGCGTCTGTTTGTTGATACGGTTGTGAGGTTGAATCTGTAGAAGCTGGTGTCGGTCGCCAAAATGTTGGCACGTGATGGGGACGGCAAATCACAAGTGATGTGAATAATTTACAGAGAAGAAATTAACAAAATACTCCCTCCGTCCGGATTTATTAGTCTGTTTTGGGGATTCCAACTTTTTTTCCATTACCTTTTAGTTTGTTCATTACCTTTTGAATTATTCATACTTTATGCTTTGACTTTTGAAAATGGATAAACATTTTGGGACTTGAAAAAGTATGTTGTGGACAAACAAATCTGGACGGAGGGAGTAATTTTTTTTGGGTTTATTTATAATTTACAGAGAGGTGGAGGAGGCAGCCATTTGGTGAGGAGAAATTTTCAGGATAGAGAAATTGAAAAGGTTTGGAAAGTACTGCGAACTGAATGAGTGCGGCAGAGGTGGTAGGTGTGTGGGTATGCATAATTTGTGGTGGTTGTGGTGGTGGTGTGTGGGTAGGTTAGCTCTGTGTGAGAGAGAGAGATGACCCCAAAGTTGGTATATAACAGAAGAAGTTAACTCTGTTAGGAGAATCTGTTATCAATTTAACGGATTTGGACAGTAGGGGGTAAGTTGATTAACGGAGTGATGGTTTGGGAGTGTAATTGAAGTTTATTGAAGTTCAGGGGTCTATGAGACATTAAGGTCAAAGTTTGGGTTTTTTTTTTGAAATTTTCCTTTTTGTTTTTGTTTTTGTAAAAGAACTTTTGGGTAGAAACTAGAAAGTATGAGCTCTAATGTGTAATTTTAACTATTTTTTTTATGCCAGTAATTGCACAGCTAATCCTATTGGGAATGGACCTGAAATTAGGACCTGACTATTCGAACAGAAGTTAAGGGTACAGAAAATGTACCAGCGGCTTGCGAGACTCACTTTTAGGTCCTACATGAATGATTCGCCATTCAATAATTTAACATTTTTTTTAGCATCTTTTGCAAAAATTCAGCTCAATTGGATATACATAAGTGAATAATCCAAACTAAGAGTTATATGTGTGACTCGAAAGTGGGGCTCACAAGCTGTGGTACATTTTTTGTACCTTGTCCTTCTGTACCCGTAGGTTTATCGCTGAAATTAGGACTGCCACCTCTCTCTCTTTCTCTCTCTGTGTGTGTATGTTTGTCAGTTTGTGTTCATGCGAACACCTCTTAACCACCTCGACAGCTACTTTTCCCCTGTCCTCTTATCTTCTTGAACACACCCACACAAACACAAAAAGGATGCCCCTTGGAAACTTGATGTCCTAACATCTCGGTTAAACATTTTTGTTAGAAATGTCACTAGTTATAAAAGAGCATAAAGATCACTCTAAAAATTAAAAAGATCTCAGTTTTTGTAGAACCGTGATAAAATAATATAGACTATAGTTTTAATCTCAGTTATACCGAAAAATTGAGTTGGAATTTTTTTTTTAATTTCAGTAATCGAAAAACTGAGATTGTAACTTAAAGAGTAGATCTCGTATTTTAAAAACTGAGATTGTACGTAAAAGAATCTATCTCGTTTCGGAAGAACTGAGATTGTTACTTAAAGATTTTTAGATATTGTTTGGTACAACTGTGATTGTTACTTATCTCGGTTTGGAAAATTGTAATTGCAAACGAGGACGCGGATAAAAACTCAAATTAGGATTGAGACGATCTTTCCCGGAACTCCCCTTTCCTGCTTCCCCCAAAATCCATTTCCCCCCAAATTGTTAACGAATAATTCTCTTCCCCTCCATTCTCCTTCAGCTCTGACTCTAAAAAATCCTAGCTAGAATGATTTCTTTTCAACTTATATGCGCATACCACATCTCCAATTTAGTTTATGTTTTTCTAGTATGGCTTATCTACCATTTTAGTCCCTACAAAATACACCAAGTTTCAATTTCGTCCTTACAAAATATTTTGTGTCAATTCCATCCTTATAGTTTCAAACGAATTTCAATTTTGCCCTTTCGTCAAATTAATGACGGAAAATGCTTATGTGGCAAACGGAAAATACTTAAAATACCAAAAAAATGTTTAAAATACTGAAAAAAATTATTATTCTCCAAATAAATGATAAAAAATTACAATTTTTTAAACACCGGAAAAAAGTCATTAGACAAAGTTTATGAAATTTTTCTAATATTTTTTTTTGGAGATTAATCATTCGTATCAACGAGAGGAATCATAAAATATAAAAATATGGGTCGAAGTTAAAAAAAATTCATATAAGACGAGACGACACTTGATATAAAAAAAAGAAAAAGTAATTCCTCTAGTCGATAAATATGGGCCGAATTAGATAAAAAGATTTTCCAAAGACGAAAGAATACCAAATAGCTATTTTTTTGTTGTTATAAAGTGTTGGCTTTAGCCCAAGGGGTGTTTTAATTCTCCAACCTTGGTTTGAGTCCTCTTTTTTCTCCCTCCAACTTGATGCACCCATTGTCAAATTTTCTTCAATAAATTTTATTGCCGTTTCCAAAAAAAAAAGTGTCGTCTTATATGAACTTTTTTTAAATTCGGCCATATTTTATACGTTTGTTATTCCTCTTGTCGATACGAATGATTAATCTTCAAAAAAGCATTAGATAAATTTCATAAACTTTTTGTCTAATGATTTTTTTCCGGTATTTTAAAATTTTAAATTTTTTGTCATTTTTTTTGGAGATTAGTCATTTTTTCCTGTATTTTAAGTATTTTTCCTTTATTTTAAGCATTT
The DNA here is from genome assembly GCA_036023075.1 of Gaultheria prostrata. Classification (NCBI taxonomy): domain Eukaryota; kingdom Viridiplantae; phylum Streptophyta; class Magnoliopsida; order Ericales; family Ericaceae; genus Gaultheria; species Gaultheria prostrata. The sequence goes on from JAXBDA010008940.1 coordinate 8,061, forward strand.
TCCGTCATTAATTTGACGGAAGGGCAAAATTGAAATTCGTCTGAAACTATAAGGATGAAATTGACACAAAATATTTTGCAAGGACGAAATTAAAACTTGATGTATTTTGTAGGGACTAAAATAGTAGATGAACCATACTAGAAAAAGTCGATCATCTGGTATCTCTCTCGTCTCTCTCTCTCTCTCTCTCTCTCGTCTCTGTTCTCTCACATACTGGCAGTATGTTATTTAACCTCGTCTACATTTTTAACATTAACATACCCCAACCCAAAATATGTACTACTGTTTTAACCTCGTATCAATATGCATCACATAGTTTTTGGTTTGACATATTTGTTGTGCATTAGAGATGGGCTGTCCAGAATTGCTCTCCTTTGTTCCACTACTTTTTTAATATGTCCACTTTTAGTCGGGTCCTGACTTTGTTTAAAGTCAAGATTCCTCTAAAGTCAAGCATTCCTCTCATTCTTGTATTTTCCGATTGACTTTTGATGATCCGAGTCGTTCAATGTGTTTAAAACATATTTTTAAGGGCCCTAGCTATGAATCATAAAAAACAATGACCGGGAAGGGCTTCATCTGTGCAGTTTTTCATACAAACCGTAGGATATATATTTTATGAAAAACTACTCGGATGAAGCGCTTTCCGGTTATATTTTTTGATGATTCCTTGCGGGCACCCTTAAAAACACATGCTAAACACATTGGACGATTCGGATCATCAAAATTCAATCGGGAAAGATGAGATCCTGACTTTAACAAAAATCAGGGATCCCTGACTAGAAGTTTTCACACGTGGTGTCTCTCCTGCTGTGTCCATATCCCCATTTTTTAAAATGTCTGTGTCCACGTGTTCGTGCATCATAGGTAAAGACAGTTATACCCTTTGTTTCTCAGCGTAAAGACCATTATACCCTTTGTACACACTTCAACACCTCTCTCTCCAGATTTTGGGCCTAATTAGAGTCGTCGGTGTAGTTGTCCTTCCGCTACTGTTGCGATGGTGATTTTCTGTCCTTCCGATTTAGAGTTTTCCTTTTGTCCCGATCAAGCTTCGTCTACTTTGTCTTCTCCCTTTTTTTCCGCCGGTGTAAGTACTTTGATTTGAGGCTTTACTGTGGCTACGGCTCCGGAATTTCTGCTGTCCTTTAAGTACTGTTGTAGCGGCAATCTATAAAACCTTGCATGTGATTTTGGTACGTTCTTGTAAGTTACGGAAAACACAATCATCTCTCACATCCAACCCACCATATTGGATCACCCAACTCAAAAGAACATTACATAGGAAAATGGATACAATCAGGGCAACTCTATCTTATTACAAGTGAGGTCAAAAAATGCACAAAAAAAAAAATTAAATATAAATTAAATTTTATTTAGTATTATCGGCGCTGGGTTGCTCGTGCGATGTTAAAATAAATATTTCTGATTAAATTTGAACCAAATTGTTATAGCCCTAACAAAACAAAACAAGACTAGATCCCAATATATAATACCCACTTAAAAGGATAGTGGAGTATTAGTGGTGGAACATAACAATGTGTTAATAGTTTTTTGCCCCTCCATTCCATGTTTTCACAGAAAACAAATGGAGATCACTGTCAATATGGAGAAGAAGGAAAAGGGCTTCTAAAGATTGTTGGGTTTTGTCTCCCATGTGAGGGAGATGTACGCGATACGAGGGATTACTCCCCCGGGCCTCCCCATGCTCTAGCCACATGGGATTCCCACCTTTGTCTTTGTATTAGGCAGGAGAGAGGGTGAGATGTGTGCCGTGTGTGCACTGTGAGAGACAGAGAGAGTGAGAGCAGGTGAGAGCTTCCCCCTTCCGGGGGGAGCCGTGCTCCGGATACTCTGTCGGAGCACGGTGGTGAGCGAAGGGGTGAGGCTGAGCGACGGGGTACCGGATTGTGGGCCCCGGGGAGCCGGTAGGTGCTCCGGAGAGAGGTTTTTTCATGTATATTGTGTATTGTGTGAATATATACATATACGGAGTTTTTCCTCAAATCTTGTGTGTGAGTTGCGTGCGTGGTGAACCCCGGTTGATCCCAACAAAGATCCTACCGGTACAGTCACAGTTGGGAATCCCAGGAAATTTCCTGATATCTGATACCGAACAAGGGCAGCTGAGAAAAAAATTAGCTTCAGAGGGTTGGAAATGGTTTACCCGTGAGATTAGAAGATAATAAAAAAATCCTTTTGGCCCTTGTACGTACCTCCATTTATGTAGTCAAGTTCACCAGTTTTCAGACCATCGTCATAGACTGTGACGGGAAAGGCAAAAGCGTCAAAGCAAACTATAAGCAATTTGAATGTGACGGGAAAATTGAACTAAGAAGTAAGGCTATCTTGGTGTTTCATGTCTATGAATTTGCTCAAACCTTAATATAGTGAAGGACATCCTCTACTATAGAAAAGGGACACGCTGACACGCTATGCTAGCCGAGTCCCTTTTATAAATAAGGTAGAAACTCGTCATCTTTTTCTGGTATTTTTTTTCTGATCTTAGTTAGGCAAGCAAAACAGCAGGGAGGGAATACCCTGTCGTTGGCGTAACGATGACATCTGCTTTAGCAATTTTTTTCTTATGTTACTGCATTTGGCGGTTCCTGATACATAAAAAAAAAAGGAAAATTAGAACCAACGTAAAGTTGGTATCAGGGCATTGAGGTCAAGAAATAGTCAAACAAAAATAACCAGAAGAAGTCAAAGAATATCAAGTAAACATAGAAAGCTGGGACTGGAAGTGCTAATGCTATCCAAAAAATGGATTCATGCAGAGAGAGAGGATGTTCAGCTGCTTGTGAAGTGACTAGAGGTCATCTTAACATTGGTCTAACACATTGAAGCCAAATTGGAGCCTGAAAGAGAATATCATAATTTAGCAAATGAGAAGGATTTATTTGTTGTCATTAATGATTAAGGTTCAAACACTTTGAACCTTAATCATTAATGACAACAAATAAATCCTTTTCTCATTTGCTAAATTATACACAGCCACTCAAACAGTTTTTTTGGTTCAAGTTGTCGATCAGCAATGACATTGAAGAGGAAAAGAGCACTGTTTGAGTGGCTGTGTATAAAAGGATTTATTTGTTGTCATTAATGATTAAGGTTCAATGTGTTTTTGAACCTTAATCATTAATGACAACAAATAAATCCTTTTCTCATTTGCTAAATTATACACAGCCACTCAATCATCTTAACATTGTTCTAACACATTGAACCTTAGTACCTACCCTGCTAATTGATATTCTGCCGCCGCCGCTGCTAGAGCACCTACCCTACTAATTTCATGTCATTGCTGATCGACAAAGAAGAGGAAAAGAGGATTTTCTAGTACCAGATCAGTACAATTTCAATGAGCAACGAAACTGAGAGAGACACAGCGAAGCTTCCGACTATGCCCCAAGCTTCCTCTGATATGATTTTTAGTCTGTTCTATTTGTTACTTGAAGTGCTGTTTCTGGACTGATTAATAAAGAAGCAGCTCATCTCGACAACAATGAGCATACGCACGTAGCCTAACAACAATGCTACTTGGATCAACGACGACTATAATATTGAGGTATACAAGCATGTTTATGCCCTACCTAGCTTCCATTTCCATTGTTCTGTTTTTGTATTGAGGGGGTTGAAAAGGAATGTATAATAATGCTGATTTTCTTTAATGTTATCTTAGCAATGTTATTTCTCTCTGCAGATACCCTGTCCGGAGCCTTTTAAAGCCTCAAGAGGGGCGTCACTACACAAGATGGCCAATTCGGCGTCACTACACAAGCCATTTTGTGGTTTGGTTCAATTCGGTGCTGTATCACTCATTGGTTCGCTATAGTAAGAATGTATGGTGTGGTGCTTTATTACTGTCTAAGCTGCTGTTCTCTTCAGGATTGACGTTTTATCCGTTGAGCTTAACTATATACTTTTGCTTTATATATAGGTGTGGGCAGCTGCTGGTATGTTAAGGATATTTCTATTCAAGAGCAAACTGTGCAGACAGTTTTGTTTGAAATGTATCTTGCAGCTCACATTTTGGATGTCATTGAGATTATTAGTTTTGCTTCAGCTTATGTTATTACGGATTTAGTGTTAGGAGTAAGAGTTGGTTTATACTTATTTTTCAATTTTAATAATGTAGAGAGTGCCACTTGGGTTTGCTCGTCGGATGGGAGTCTATGAGGGAGAAGAATGGGTCTTGTTGAGATGATACTAATGGAGGTGGAGGTAGAGATAGAAATACCGTACCCAAAATATGGACTGAGCCTGACTAGATTTGTATCCATCGAGGTTTGACCTAATTCAATTTCACCTAACTCTGTTGTCCCTGATTTTCCTCTTTGAAATCTGGGTTTTGGGTAAGGTCTCTGCCTACATTGGCTAGGGCTTGGAAGGCGGGGTTGATTTGGAAGAAAGAGCACAAGGAAAGGGGTTGGAGCAAACTCAGTCTTCCAGTAAGCTTTCAAATACCCTCTTCTTTTTTCTTTTTTCTTTTTTCGTAAGTGTTTTGTCTTCTTTGTTGAATAATAATGCAAAAAAGGCAATCCAATCTATGTTTTTAGTATTTAGTGATTTTATCGATGGCTGATATGTCAGTACTCATTGCGCGTATGTGCCCATGCTTTGTGGTCCATTAAAGTTACTTCCGTTTTCTTTTTTTAATTTTATTTTATGGTTTGGTTTGTGGTTCAGTTAATTTATGGACATGGTTTCAGTGTAAAGGTGCTTCTGTGATTGTCATTGTCTGGTGGAATTTGTGATGTGGGGATGTATGTTAAGGATCTTGTTCAGATGAATAAAGTCTGTGTTTGGTTGAGGCTTCTGTGTTGCGCTTTGAGTGTTTGTTTAAATAACTCATTGAAAATTTTGTGTTGCCATTCAGAAATCATTTGCTTGTTACCAAGAAAGCTAGGAAAATGTTATTAACAACTGTGGTAGGGATAACTTGCGATAATTTTGCTTTGTGCTCTCCTTAATGGAACGTAACCTTTGTTTGGTAATTTTCTTTTCTGTGATCTTTTTTTGTTGCTTGTAGGCTGGGAGGAAAGAGACCACACTGTTTTGATAGCACTGAGCTTGGATCTCTGGAATTCCACAACAGTCTCTAGATGCCATCTCAATGTGGTTAGTTCCTTTTTTCTACCCTTTGTTTGGATCATCATCTATGACCTTTCACTTAGTCTGGTATTGTTGTTTTGAGCTTGTTCTACCTCCCTAAAAGCATGCTACACCCTTCCCATTCTTTGCTCGTTTACACTGTCTTTGGATGGTGAGAGAAGAAAGGAGAAGAAAGGGGAGGGATCTCCATTAATGGTGAAAGAAGAAAAGAAAGGGGAGGGGTTTCTCACTACACCATCCAAACAACCCTGAGAAATCACTATCTCTCCCTCCTATTCCGGTCATCTCTCTCGTCTCCGGCAATCTCAAAAATCAGTTTTGATCATAGATCTGGCTTTGCCCCGATGAGACGAAGACAACGGTGCAAGTCTGACAAAGATCAGACGACGGGGTGGACCGCACTTGCAGCCTGCGATCCGTTTCTCACGGAAGCGAGAAACGAAGGGGGGGG
>JAXBDA010008941.1:0-13625 GCA_036023075.1 Gaultheria prostrata
TGTTTTGATTCCTTCCCGTGGTTTTTACCCTATTCGGGGTTTTCCACGTATATCGTGTGTTCGTGTTTTATTTCTTAATTCCTGTTAATCGCTAAGAATTGTTTAAATAGCTAAATAGGAATTTCATCAAGTGTTTGTCACATGGTACGAAATACCTGACGACATGGTGGTGCATGGGAAAAGAGGAAGAAAGTTACTTTGAAGCCGAGACGCTATCACTGTACCTCTCATGGCAATCAGGGGGGAGGGGGGTTGCACTTCCCCCTAAACCTGCTCCTCCAGAATGTCCTGTTCGCCTTCAAACTCACCTCATACCATTTTTCAATCAACAGTTATAGAATCATCAACTCTGTGGTTGCGCTTAGGCAAGTTAACAACTTTGAGTTCATGATAAATGACTTGTTCTAACCGTCGCTTTCTGGCGGCTTAGCCTAATCGTGAGCATTTGATTGAACTTTTACCGGACTTAAACCGTTGGAAGAATATTTAGCTCCTAAGTGTGCAAAAAGTACACCTACGGTCCTCAAGAGGAAAAGCATTTCCCTGTACCTGACAAAGAAATGATATATATGTTTACTCAAGTTGATTTTTTGCCTGTTTTCCCAAAAAAAATGGTTGATTTTTTGCCTTCATTGTTTGGCTTTCCACTTAGTTACTTATCTTAACAATCTTTTTCTCTCTTCCTGCAGAGTTGTTGCCAGTCTTTTGGAAGCTAAAAAAGCAAAAATCCGAGGCAAACATCTAAGCTACTTACCCTGCCCCTTGCAAAGATGCCCCAACTTTGCTGAAGTACAGTCAGAGTTACAACTCCTATTTGAAAAAGAAGTCAAAGAAGGTAAAGAAAGGTCAGGTAGGAACATCGGCTGGTCCTTTAGTTTTGCAGTTGGAGAAGTAAAAGGGACAACCTCAGGTGGCTGAATAGGAGGATGACGATAACCTGCCCATTGATATGCTGAGAAAAAGGCTTCAGCTCCCTCAAAACAAATGTCCCCCAATCTGCTCACTATAGACAGCTTGTGCCAAGAAAGGATCTTTCATCGGTGGATCACCGAAAAACTACCTTGAAGGGGAAGGCTACAACCGGTACTGGAGGCTCAAAGAATCAGGAAAAAGAGAGGCCAGAGAAGAAACATAAAGTCTCCGGTAGCGGAAGTTTTTCCACGATCAGTGCAAAGGTCCGCAATTTAATTTCCTTTTCCTTTGTTGTTTTAATATGGGAATGAGTTTATTTTTAGAGCCAAGCTTTATTTCTTGTTATGTGTCCATTTGGATATGTGTTTTGACGTTGTGGAACTTTTGGGGTGTTGAGAATGTGTTAGAAGTGATCGGGGGTCTAATCGGTGAAAGAAGAAGAATTCTAAGAATTTTAACGTTACCCTAATACCGATACCACTCTTTAGTAGCTTTCTTTGGAGATTCCTACTAGAAAAAGAGAGAAATGCAGTATCGATACTGACTGGGCAGACTTTGATTTTTTATTTTTTTTGCGTGATCCGAATCTTTATAAGTAGACTCATTCACTCTTTTTCACTCCCCAACCTATAGCCCTAAACTCATCTCCTCTTACCACTTGATCAATATCTCACCCGAATCCCTTGATTTCCACATCAAATCTTTAAGATTCAAGCATCCCTCACTCCAACCTCACTTGGATTTCAAGTTTCTCACTCAAGAAGACTTCAAATCTCATGGCAAGGTTAGGAGGGAAATTGTTTTGGTGGGATTCAAGCAAGGTTCACTTGATACACTTAGGGTTTTGCTCAAAACCCACTTTGGTAGGGATTTCTCCTCTCTCTTTATATGCTTATGTGTTGTTCTCGAGTTCAATCTCTCTATTTCTTGCATCTCTAGGCTATTATGTTGATCATACACTTGATTGGACAAACTTGGAAAATAATTTTTCCTTATAACCGGAGTTCGGGCCAGCTTGAGCGCGCCTTGACTAACTCTTGGGGCCCTGGAGGTAACGACTGGCATAAGCCCTAGTGGCCTAAGAGTTTGTTGGCAAGGGCAATTAAACCTGAGACTTTTGATGGGAGCAAACCCCCGATTCCCAAGGCAAGACCACTTTACCAGCCCTTTGGAGTTAAATTTGGCAAAACTTGGCATGTTGAACTCTTGATTAACCGATTTATTGATGGGATTTTGTAAGACATATGAATAATTGAAGAAAATGGCGGATTTTGTGAGAAATATGAACGTGGATATTCAATGCATAATGAAGAATCACTAGTTCCACCTTCGAGTGTGTCGCTAGGAATCATATCTTTGGCCAATATATCACGAGGTCCCAAATGCTCGGAATAGGGGTATCAGGCCCTAAATGCTCGGAACATCACTAGGCCCCAAAGTACTCGGAATATCACTAGGCCCCAAAATGCTCGGAATATCACTAGGCCCAAAATATATGGGATTCAAGACTAAATATATGAGTAAGACCTAAAATGTGATGATGAAAGCCGATAAAAAAAAAGTGATGGAGAATGGTGTTAGGCCATCACGAGGCAATGCCTCAGGTCAGGACCACTGCATAAGTAATTACTCACAAGCAAGCCTCAATTCACTTAATTTTTGCCTCAAAACTATTACGTGTTTATTGAATTATAATTACTCTATTACCCCCAAAATCTAAGTCAGACGAGACTTCTTTTACATTCTCCCATATTTCTCTTTCTCTCTCTCTCTCTCTCTCTCTCTCTCTCTCTCTCTCTCTCAAATCTATCAATAACTCCTATCTCTTGTGTGTTGAAGATAATGTGATATAGTACTATTTAAGTAGGAATATATCTTGGGAAAAAGTTCAAATGAAAATCAAGGCATGTTAGATTTTTAAAGAAGGGGGATTTCTTTATTTTTTTACACAAGAAAGAGTATTGGTGTTTTTGTATTGTGCCCTCACTGGTACAATTGTCTGGCTACGCCACTGACTGTAGCAGGTGCCTAGTAATCTTTTTAAAAAAAATAAAAAATTGATAATCGGATGTCCGGGCCAGCTTGCGCTCTAGAAACTCGACTTAATTATTTTGAATCGCCTGTAATCAAATTATGCTTCCACTCTTTTCAAGTAAATTGTCTTTTAATTAATGTTGTTATTTTAGAAAATATATGAATAACGTTTCAAAAAATCAAGGCATTATAGTTTACTACTGAAATTTGATCGAAAGCGAGTATGTTGACCAAACAAACCGCTTCAATGTACAATGTTTTGGTTCGATTGATTGGTTGGTTTATTTCAGATTACAAAACTATAAACCAGTATGACTTATTTGGTACAAATATTACTTAATTTGCTTGCTTATGTAGTTTCTATTAAAGCACGAATGGCCTATTTAGAGTGTTGTGTGTAGATTAGTGTTTGGTTTCCATTAACACACTCTAGAATAGGTCAAACTACTCCATAACAAGAGGTGGGAATCACGGAGCTTACAACCCACTCAACTCTCTCTAAAAAGGCAACAGCGCTCTGCCCTCTCTCTTCAAACAAGAGCCCCAAAACTTAGGTTTCATGTTGGGGGTGGCGGCGGCGGCGCCGCCTGCCAGCCCCCTCCCCACCCATGTTTTTTCTTTTCCTGCTCAAATAACCCACAACAAGCCTCCTTCCTTATTGATCTCTGCCCATTCTGCTCCGCCACTAGGTCAATCGGCTTGTTCTTCCTCCCATATACCTAGTCGGCTTAGCCCATCTTCGACCTTCGGCCGCCTCTTCCACCGTGGCTTGCTGATCGGGCTTCTGTCTTGCCACCATGACATCCATGTTCCTTCTTACAGTTATTCACTCAACAGTATGTCCTCCGGCCCATACCTCAACCGTTTTGATTTTTAGATCTATGGAGTGTTCAGATCCAACAAAGCCTTCGGGGCCGTACCCATGCCTTTCTTGGATTTTCTTGTTGTTTCTCTGTTTGGGCATCTGGCCATTGCGACACGAATGACCTATTTAGAGGGGGTTGTATCAAATGTGTTTTTGGATTTTGTCATATGGGTTTTATCCTGATTTTTCTTTTGTTTCTGGTTTTTAAACAGTTTTCAAATGGTTTTCAAAAAATTGGATGCATGCATCGCTTTTCTGATCATCTTGGAAGGTTCGAGCACCGAACGAGAGTAAGGTTATTGTTGTGCTTGGAGCTTGGATGGGCGTAAGGCAAATTCTGGGATGATGCTGGTACGATGGTGGTGTTCCTGTTTGTATCCTCTTAGAGTTCGGGCTGCAGTGTCGCGTGGTTTGAGTTTCGGTGATGTCGTTTTCTTTGGTTGTTGTTTAGTCTAGTACTGTTTTGTTTGTCTAGGCTAAATGCGATGGCGTTCTAGGTCTCCCTGCGTTCTGATCAGTTGCATCATTTATGTCTACTTGTACCGGCATTGCACAGTGATTTATAAACTTCTCTCCCTATTCTCCCAAAAAAGATGTGGGAATCCAACCCCAATAAGGACATCAATCCATTCAACACGATTTAACTAGGTCCTCTCCACACCTCGTGTCCTATTTGCTTGACGAAAACACTTCAACCACATACAAACTTACAGACACTCCCAATGGGAGCGGGCTTCACCATACACGAATGCCCTCTCACTTGATGAGTGTGTGTATGAGTTTGAGTTTGGTCCTCACATTTTCTTTTGAGAAAAGGCATGTGTGTGTGTGTGTGTGTGTATATATATATAGATAAGAAACAAGCAAAAGGTAAAGCTAAGAAATGAGTGAATCTCTAGCTATGCCGGCAAGTACATGGGGTTCTTTCACAAAAACCTTATTAACCATACATATATAGACATCAGAAAGAGATTTACAACAACTAATAATATTCGCTAGTAAAACTTCTGTAGACACCCCAATTTTGATAACTCATGCATCCCCGATGATGAAAGAACACGAAATATACCTTGGAATGGTCCCTCGGGTCAAACGGGTCAAAAGAGCCAAAACCCTAAAAATCACCTGAACCGTACGGCTTTCTTCTCAAAACCGCACGGCCCAAAATTCTATTGACACCGTACGGCTCCCACAGCCACACCGTACGGTACCCTTTCGCACACCGTGCGGTGCCTTGTCCCATCTCCCCGATTCCCGCTTTCGTTCCAGCAGCTCAGAAACGTAGCGTAATACGTCACCTCTACTGTAGCTCATCATTTTGTATGGGAGAGTACGGCACCCATGGCCTATATATACTCACCTCGGTCAAACGATTTAAAAAAAAAAAAAGAGAAGAAGAGGAGAAGAAAAAAAAAAAACTCACGCACAAGCTGATCAAAAATTCATAAGCAAAGCCTCTCACTCTCAAAGCTCTGGTACCATACTTTTCTCCCATAAACCCCATTCAAAGCTCTGCAAACTATATAAGTTGTGTCCCATACTATCCAGAGTTCCAGAACCCCTTTTTCACTAAAACCGACTTCATTTCGTCATCGATTCAATCTGAGGTATAATTCGTACCATTGTTAAAGCCGTATTCATGTTCTGAGGGGGATTCTTTGTTGCATTCAGAACAGTTCTATACCTATTCTGGATACAACAAAGTGTATTATTCATTAAACGAAATAACCCGTGAGTTGTTTCGACCTATGGAGTAATGACGAGAGCATATTCAATGTGCTTCCCGTCGATTATTCACTCGAGAGGTACATCCTAAATCTTCTACAAAGGTTTTTGATCAAAAGAAAAGGTTCTTGCATTAAGAAAACCTTCTTTCTTCCTCACTGGCTCAAAAACAATTTTTGAAAATTTCATCATCAGTGACACCGTGCGGCATCACTGGTCACACCGCACGGTTTACATTGATATGTCGTACGACATTGAAGGAGAAATCAATTTTGATGCTCTGTTTTCTAAATCTGAGGCTCGGCTTTCAGGAAAACTTATAAGTTTTCTTATTACACTATCCTCCCTGCACTTTTAGATATTATCATTATGTTCCTCATTTTTTTAATTATTTATTTCGTTTAAGTGTTTAATTGCATAATCATGCGATTTGTTTTCTACTTTGTTTCTTTTAAATATTGTTTTCTTCATTTATATATTTAATGTTCATGTGAATAAAAGTTCAACAATAAAATCTTTCCATGAAAATCCCACAAATATTTAGTAAAGACCGGAAAATTCCGGGCGCGCGGGGTGCATTTTTCAAAGAAAACCTTCCCCGCGAGTAACCTGGCTCCCGAACCCAAATCTCTATTTTTCGCAGACCAAATCCTTTTTCAGCGGCACAAGAGTCACATATTTTTCTAAACGGTTCCTCGGGTACCTGACATTTTCTAAAAATAAAACCCCGGGTGGCGACTCTAAATTTTCTTTCTCCCTAAAAATTCCTCCTTTCCTTTTCAAACAAACCGCGTGGGCCGCTCCGACCGTCCACAACTTCCAATTTCCCCTTTAATTAAATAATTAATCAGGAGCAGAGAATCCGTCTGAAGCTTGACTAGGAGAAAACCATTTTGAAAAGGTCCTCGCATTATTGTTTGCATGACACTTGATTTTAGAAGCTCCATGCAAGTTTTCTTTGGGAGTAAAACACCACCAAAGAGTATCTGTAAGAAGTTGCTGGTAATCTTTGAAAGCGTTGTAAAAACAGCTTAATACAAACACCCAATGATCATGTTTAACCATGGGAGCTAAAAATGATTAAAAGCATCCCTAATGACTTGCATTCCTATCACGGAAACCAGTTTTTTTGCAACATAGCACCTTAGTAAGCACAATCAACTCGAAATTTCTATGATGCCCCATTGTGATATTGGGGCATTGATGCTCCACTAAATATAATCCATTAGATAAAAAATAGATGAATTTGAGCCATTAGATCAAAACCATACACAAAAAAGTATGGTGGTTTTGCAGTTTTTCCTCCAAAAAATTATATTTTACTTATCACGAACACTGGAAATACATACCACCAAATAAGCAAATAATTACGAAGAATAAAGCAGTACTTACCACGAAATAAGGGAATATTTACCACAAAATAAGGCTGACTAGTCAATCCAGTAGTAGATCGCCATTTTGAGCGGGAAAAGCCTGACTTTTGGGGTTTTATAAAACCACACCACTTTTTACTTAATCCACTCCAAATTTTGTCATTTAGCTAAGCTTTGTCTAGTGGGCAACATTTAAAAATGAGGTGAAATAAGGCTTTAGTAAAAAAATTGAATTTATGTAGGAATATTTCTTAGAACTATTTTTTGGAAATAAAAAATATGAATAATAATAATCTCCAAATTACATTAAAATGATTTTAAATAGTTTGTCTTTAAATAACTATTAAATTTATGATGCCCATGTGAAAAAGGATATTCATTTATTATGTTTGATAACTTGCAAAGTAATTTTTATTTAAATATACACTACAATAATTGTAATAATAACGTTAAATGAAAAATGCTAAATCAATAAGTAATTAATATTAAATATTAAATAATTTAGTAGGACCTTCCACTCAATTAGGGTAAAGTATTTAATACAATATATTAGATTATCCAATCAAATTTAGATACAAAAGAAGTAATTAAAATTAATTTTTACTTAAACACACACTAAAATAATTGTACTAATAATATTGAATGAAAAATGCTAAAATAATAAGTAATAAATATTAGGGCAAGTTGGCCTTAGGTCCACTATAGATAGTTTGTAAAGCCTCAACTCCACCATGTAATTTCAAAAGGCCTCCAGTCCACTCTATAGTCAAAAGTACAAGTTTACCCTCAATGTTAAAGTGAATGACAAGACAATCAGTAATTCGTATTCCAGGCTGAACGTCCAGATATATGAGAGGGAGATATCTACTATTGCGAGAAAAGGTTCCGACGATGTGTAGCAAGGTGTTCCTGGACACTGGCGATGGCTACATGGAGGGCACACGTCAGCTAACAGATGGAAGAGACCGTGAAGTTGCAGTGGTCGGCGTCGAAGTTGCAGTGGTCGGCGTTTCCCTTCTCCCCCTTGACCAATTTGTTCATTCTCTCTCTTGGTCTCTTTATTTGTTGGGCTTCAATTTGATTTGGGAATCTCTGTACTTCGATTTTTAGAGCTCGAATTTGATTTGGGAATGGAGCCCAATTCGGCACACAACCACTCATTCAACTTCAAATCCGATTCTTGCTTGACGATGAGATCTTCGGATGATTTTCACTGGCTGTTGAAATTGGAACAAGTATCTAATGCTCACAACATGTTCGACAAAATGCCAATATGAATCCATTTTAAGCTTATCTCTACTAATGCCTCTTGTAGTTATTGATAATGATGATGATTAGTGGTCTTATGGAGGTGCTGCTACGGTTTGGTTAATATATATGTTTGATAAATCTACTTTTTGGAAAATCAAATCAGCTTGATAGTAGTTGAATGCTATTTGGATCCTGAACATGCTGAGAAGCTTGAAGTCCAATCTGAAGTGCTTTTGGGAATTTGAGGTTCAAGCGACTCGGAAAATATGCTGATTATTTTAGTTATGATGATGTTAAGTACTTGGATTTACACTGTTCGTCCTATTTTGTGTTTGGTTGGCTTCTTGCCATCCATTTTTGTATCCATTTGTTTCATTTTGGTCCTTGGGGGCATATGATTGTCGGTCACTTGGGGGGCCAACATGGTTTTTTTTTTTCTAAATTTGATAACTGGATTTCCAGGCCATCTTAATTGAGATGCTTGTGTGTCACTGTGATGCCTTTTTTCCTTAGTCCTTTTGATCTTCTACAATTACTTGAAAGATTAATAAAATTTATTTACCGATAAAATAGTAGTCTTAAGGTGGTTTACATGTTCATTGTAGATCGACTGATGCAGTAGTTAAGAAGATGAGATAGTTAGGACCAATGATATGATTATGTTAATATTTATGCTCTGAATTACTCTTAAATTTAAAAGATGAACTTATTTGTTTTTGTTTTATGCTCTGAATTAGTCTTAAAATATTCCAATAGATGATATATATGTTCACGTTTATGCTTTTGAAAATAGTCCTAAATTAATTTCAACACAATTATATGTTCATATTTATGCTACGCGTGTATTTTAAATCTCAAATAATAAAAATTTATATCCTGAAATATATTCATTGTATATCTCCGTATTCAATCGACACATAGTTCAATTTCAACATATGGACATTTCTTCGTATCCATATCCTGATGAATACAGTAGGTCTTCATTTTTAACATATGAACTTATCTTTTCGTGTTCATGGCATGAATTGGTCTTAATTTTCAACGTATGAACTTATTTTTCGTATTCGGACATTTGAACTTATTTGTTAGTATTTTTGTTTTTTTGAAAAGCTTATATGTTCGTATTTATGCATATACATGGCCTGTATTTGGTCTTAATTATTAACATATGAACTTATCTGTTCGTATCCATGTCCTGTTAAGCATATCCATGACCTGGATTTGATCTTAACGTTCAACATATGAACTTATTTGTTCGTATCCATGTCCAAAATTGGTCTCAATTTTCAACATATGAACTTATATGTTTGTATCCATGTCCTGAATCGGTCCTAATTTTCAACATATGAACTTATCTGTAGTTCATATCCGTTTGTATCCTTGTCCTGAATTGGTCTTGGTTTTCAACATATGAACTTATTTGTTCATATTCATGGCCTGAATCTGTCCTAATTTTCAATATATGAACTTATCTATTTGCATCCATGACAACATATGAACTTATCCGTTCGTATTTACGCCCTGAATTGATTTTAATTTTCAACATATGAACTTATCTGTTAGTATTCATGGCCTGAGTGAACTTATTTGTTCGTATTTAGAATATACATGGCCTAAATTTGGTCATAATTTTCAACATATGAACTTATCTGTTTATATCTGTCCTAGATTGGTCTTAACTTTCAACATATGAACTTATCTGTTCGCATTCATGGCTTGAATAGGTCCTAATTTTCAACATATGAATTTTTCTGTTCGTAATTATGCATATCTATGGCCTGAATTTGATCTTAATTTTCAACACATAAACTTATCTGTTGATATCCAAACGCGAATTGGTATCAGTGTAATATAAAAAAAAATACAAGCATTGAATAAAGATACATGCATTAGCTCGAAAAACAATTTCCCAACACAAACTACATAAAAGAGTTGAACTAATTACACTCTTCCCAAAAAAAAAAAAAAGCTAATGTAATATCCCTTTCTATAAAATGTAATCATATACTAGGCAACCATCTCATTCAAATACTCCAATTCTTCATCAGCAGCTTTTCTTTACTTATTGCCGACTTTATATGCTTTGATCCCCCCAAGCCAACCTGTAAGTATAAAAATATTCAAAGGAAAATAATCGATATAATAAACAAGATTAACTACAAAACCAACTTCAATGCAACCCAATGTAGAAGACGCAATTATATTACTGATACTAGGATTGACATTGTAGTTAAATGGGTTACCGGATGAGGCCATCTTTGTCCATTGTTTTGGACCAGTTGACTGCTATTTTCTACATGTTCCACTATAACTCTTTCCAAACTTTGAAATCAGGCACGAACACAAAGGAAAATAAGTCTATGTTTTATATGAGATAACCATGAAAAAGTAAAACGGAGTACTGAGTAAACAAGCTACCATATCCATGTGGTTTGTCCATTGCAGCAGGTTTTCTCAAATTTCAACAAACAAAATCGTTTATAGCAACCAGACATATAAAAAAAATCATGTTCAATTCCCAATGATTTATGTATAGATGCTAATCTCATTTATTAAGAACTCAAGTATGTCAAAATAATAGTGCAAATTTGTTCACCCTCACCTAATGAGGGTGAACAAAACCTTCACTCTGATTGGTTGAAATGGTGCGAGGTCCACGGAATCAACACACTTTTTGGTAAGCGTGACATCACTTTGTGGTGGGATCCACACAATTTGTGATGGACCCCACACCATTTTAACCAATCAGAGTGAGGGTTTCGTTCACCCTCATTAGGTGAGGGTGAACAAATTTCCACTCAATAATAAGTGAAGTGGTAGTCAGGATTGGTAGCAGAAGTGGCTGTCAAGCACTAATAGTAGATACGACAAAAGTTTAGTATCAACCCAAAAATTATATTTGGGCAGTTAAATAGCACATTTTTAGCATCTAACTTCGATTTCCTGCACTTAATCCATATGTCCAGCCCTGTACTTCACAAATTCAACGCATTGCAGCAGTAAATCTCTATTTCCAGCAATTAGAATTTAGAGTACCATATTCCGATAGTTTATTAATTTTTTTAGGTAACAAAACATGCTAACATTAATTTCTTGCACTTAATCCATAACTATGGCTCTGTACTTCACTGCTTTCACATAATTCCAGCAGCTCAATAGCGAAATTTGTATATTCACCAAAATCAACTGCTAAATAGGAAATAGATTTACCGAGGGAGAAACAGTTGGTGTATTTGATCCTTCCTTAGTTGAATAATTCTGAAACATTAAAAAAAGAAGTCATTGTTCGAACAAATAGTCCAAAATAATTGGAAGTAACAAAACTAATAAGCTGATCCGTTATTTCTTTGACTAATCTTGACTTGGATGCTCTCCAAAGTCCACCCATTTGCTTAAATAGTTGTTCCCTCTCCCATTCTTCAACTAACTTGAATCCTACCTGGTGAATTTCTAACACAAATGAATTGGTATCATTTACACTTCCACAAGAATGAATTTTCAGCATTAAACTCTACCTGTGAGACAGCCACGTGCCATTTGCTGAATGTATTTAGTTTTATTTCACCTTTCTGAGACAATGAGCTTCTTAACAGATCATGAAAGGCATGATTACATTCCTTAGGTTTGGAGGGCATAACCCGAGCAGTGTTTTTGCGTTATGCTTTGCAATATGCAAAAATTAGAGGAGCTGCATCTGTGAAGAAGTTATATTAAAATGAATGAACTTGTAGATTCATGTAACTGAAGTAAAGTCACCCCTAAATCTCTCAATGAGGTATGACCATAATAGACATGAACCCGCTGCAAAACCTTCTTTGCCCTCAGTAGCATCTACTTGCTAAATTTCATACAAGTTTGGAACTTAATCTGGAAATGAAACATAATAGACATGAACCCCTCTGCAAAACCTTGCTGCACTAGTGAGAGGAGTATGATTAGATTCAATTCCCACTTTACTGCTTCTGTGTTTGCATTTGATCTTAGCCTTTATGTCCTATATTTTTATATTTTTTGAGTTTTCACTTCTTAAAAAGCTCAAAGAACTGATCCACTGCTTCCAATCCCCTTTCTTCTTAGGAGTTCATCTAAGGACAAGGAAAGAATCCTCCTCTAACTACTTAATTTACCACTCCTTGGTTCTGAAATTAATTCCTTTAAACCGTAGCAGTTTTTCTGTAGATAGAGAATTGATCCAGTCTGTTGGCTTAGACCCAATTCGTTATACAAGACATCAACTTTACAAAAAACCTATTTCGTTATCCAAGACACTGACTTTACATCTTCATTCGCTAATTCGTTCAAATAAACTAACTTTAAACAGATCAAATCAAACTAAAAAAAAAAAAATCACAGATCACAAAAATAGCAAAAATGAACCTTCCCGATCAACAGATTACGATTGAACTCCGATCAACATCACAATACCTTCTTGATGAAGTTAAACGAACAATCTCTCTCTCCGATCAGCAGATTGCGATGGAACTCTGATCAACAGCATCTTCTCGATTGCGAGTGAACTTCGATCAGCAGCGCGGAACCTTCTCGATCGCGACTCTTCTCTATCGCGATTGAACTCCGATCAACCTCCTCGATGGCGATCAATCTCTCTGTAATGTGTACTCCGTTTCTCTTTTCCGTCGGCACCAAAAGAACATGATTAAACCTAAGGGCATTTTTGTCCAGTAAAAAATGAAGAATGGACTTAAGGCCTTACGAAATTCTGAATAGTGGATCCGAGAACTTGCAAAAGTGAGCAGTGGACTGGGCCATGTACAAACACCTATAATGGACCTTTCACCAATTATTTATAAATATTAAATAATTTAGTAGGACCGATCATGTAATTAAGATAAAGTATTTAATGCAATTAGATTATTCAATAAGATTTAGACAAAGAGCAAAAAATTAAATTAATGAGAAAAACTTATTTCCGGATGTGTTGTAAACACCATCTTTGCAGACCACCAATCACATGTGCTCACATCATCCAAAATAGTCCCACCTAGATGAGACAAAAGCAACCCTGCATCACACCACATAAAGACTCTTCCTATTTAACTATGGTCAAGACCGTATTCTCTAAACTATAAGAGTAGACTCATTTATGACCACAATTACAAGAAAGCCATTTCCATCATATTCATCATAAGGCAGTAAAAGTCAAATTTTACGGTCAGTTAAAAAAAATAGGTACTTAATTTTGGTTGTAGACACTAAAATTTCGGCATTGCCTAATCGCCGTTCGATTAATTGAGATAAATAAATAATCTTAATTAATTAAAATCAAAGTTGGTCAAAAGCCTACAAATAATTATTGGGTTCGGCAAAGTATGGGTTCAACCATTTAAAAGATGTGGGCTAGACCAAAATAAGATGGGCCTACTCAATTGGCCAAACAGACGATAAAATTGGGCCAACCCATGAACATAGGCCCAACCAAATTATGCTGGGTCCAAAAGAATATA